>JAOXJP010056345.1:0-30056 GCA_025762735.1 Platanus orientalis | reverse complement strand
AGATAAGGCCCTAAACAGAGCGGAATGGTGGAACAAGATTCGTGTAGCCGACCCCAAATAGTTGGGATAAAGTTGTTTGTTGTTGTTGTTGTTGTTTAAATACACATAAAATAAAAACCCAAAAGAGATAAGGGTTCAGATATGTATATTACCTTTTTACAAAGGGTATGATATATATTGAAGAGTTATAGGGAGGGTAAGAGGAGGGTATTATGGTAAAAATAAATAAATAACACAAAAGCCCTAAATGGTAGGGTTCATATAATATATTACCTTTTTACAAAGGGTATGGTAAATATTAAAGAGTTATAGGGTGTGTAAGAGGAGGGTAGTATGGTAAAAATAAAAAATAAAACAAAAGCCCTAAACGACTGTTCATTTTTCGATGAAGAGAGAAGAAAATAGAGCTAACGGGATTTGGGAAGAAGATGACACCCACGGTGGGCGAGCGAGAAAGACGATATCCGCGGCGATGACTAGTTATTTCTGGCGACGTTAGGAGGCAGTTTCGACAATGTTAGGAGACGGCGATGGCAATGGCGATGGGCCATGGTACATTTTCTCTCTTCTTCCTCTCCTCTTTTTTTCCTCTTACTTCTTTCTCTTCTTGTTTTCTTTTTCCTTGGGATTTCTAAATATTTTTTTAGACTTAGAATTGCAAGAACCAGAGGAAAATAGGAGAAAATGAAATTAAGATTTGATTAGGGCTTTTCATTCATCATCGCTCACTAAAGGTGTATCGGCTATTTGAATTCGATCGGATATTTGATGGATTAAAGGGAATCGAATACGAATACTGTTTCCAAAAAATCTGTCAAATACAAAATCAGATACGGATGTAGATTTAGGTTGAACAAATCGAATACGTATACACATATTCGATTCATATTTGCTCCATCGATAGCCCTATCCTTTATAGTAGTGTGCTATTGAGGCTGTGCTAAAGCTTCTGATGCTCTGCAAGGAATGGTGATTGAAAACAAGGAATCATTATAGTTTCGAAAGGAAGAAGATAAAGCATGATGTGAATCAAAATTTGATATAGGATGTTGGGTACATGGTCTAACACCCTTTCGGAGAGCTATGGGTACATTAGAAGGGAGAGGTGTATTACTTGTTTTAGGAATTGAATCCAAAGAAGAATCTTGAATGGTTACATGAGGATTCTAGTCACCTTGCTGATTTGGATCCCTTTCTTGTTGATGTTCTTCAACTCCTTGCTATTGCCGATCTGAATCACCTTTCTTCTTTCTTTGAGTATATACTTTGAGTTCAGTTTCCCCATTTCGACTAACACCATTACTATCAAAGTGAAATGAACTAGAATAGGAAGTGCAATTTTTGAAGAAGACAACTTTTCACCTGAACTCACCCCTTGAAGAGATGTCTTACCCGAGGAAAAGAAGGGAACCAACTCAAAGAATGTCACATCCCGAGAAAGGAACATCTGGCAGGTAAGTGGGTGAAAGCACTTTACCCTTTTTGATCACTACCATAATCCAAAAAGACACATTTAAATGCTTTTGGGTCGAGTTTAGTGCGATCAGACTTAGATATGTGCACATAGTAAATATACCCAAATGTTTTTGGGGGAAAGAGAAAACAAAGGAGTTCCAGGTGATGGAACTTCAATTAGGAATTTAAAGGAGATGACATGTGAGGGCATCCTATTCATGAGATAGGTGGCTATTTGAATGACATCACATCAAAAAGTCTTAGGCACATTCATTGTAAACATGAGTGCTTGGACAATCTCAAATGTCTATTGTTATGTTTAGCCACCCCATTTTACTCAGGAGTGCTTGGACAAGTGGTCTGGTGGACAATCCCAGACTCGTCAAAGAATGTAGAGAGAATTTGAGAGATACTCACCCCCGTTGTCTAATCAAAGACTGTGGAGTTTGGTGCCACACTGTGTTTGAATCATGTTATAAAACGATTTGAATGTTGTACCTACATAACTTTTGTTCTTTAACAAGTATACCTATGTAACATGGCGGTAGTCATCTATAAAGGTAACAAAGTAGCGAAAACTAGACAAATAAGTAACTAGGAAAGGTCCCCACACATCAGAATGAACAATGAAAAATGAAGACAAATTGCTATTATTACTTGATAGGTAAACTGAGCGACAATGTTTTGCCAAATGACAAGGCTCACAATGCAATTTATTTAAAATAAATTGAAATTTGGGAAAAAGTTTCCTTAACAAAGAAATAAACAAATAACTAAGACGATGATGCCACTAGAATAACTCATCTGTAGTATTAAGAGAGACATCCTTCCTGATTGCTTAAGATGCAATTAATGACTGAGAAGTAGAATTCAAGATATAGAGACCATCCCTCTCATGCCCCATACCAATAGTCGTTTTCGTCTTCAAATCCTAAAACAGACAATAAGAAGGAAATAAAATAATACTATAGTTAAGACTTTTGGTGAGATGGCTACTGGATAACATGTTTAAGGTAAAGTTAGGCACATGTAGAACAAAAGATTGCAATAAAGAAGTAATAGATATGTCACTGTGTCCGGCAATAAATGAATAGGAACCATCCGCAATGCGGACTTTGTCTTTCCTAAAACTGGCATGATAGGATTTGAAGATGGTAGACATACCAGTCATTTGGTGGGAAGTTCTTGAATCAATAACTCAGGAGTCTTGAGATGTGGAAGTAGACGCAGATGTACCTGACGTTGAAGCCACAAACGATGAGGTAGGAGCTGCTAGAGAAGTATTAAGCTAAGAAACAAACTGACGAAATGCCTCAATTTCCTTTATAGATAGATAACCATTTGATAGTGAGGTAGGAGTATCCGTAGGCTCTGAAGTTGTGGAAGCAACTTAGTGTGCACTAGGTCGATTACCTCCAAATCTACCACCGCCTCTACCTTGTTGTGTTGGATGTGGAGGAAGATCCCATGGATGTCCATGCAAATCCCAACATTGGTCCTTAGGATGTGTGGGTTTACCACAATGTTCACACTTAAGGCGATCCCGATCATCCAGGGATGTACCAAGCCGACCACCATGACCTCGAAAAGCAGAACCCCCTCTTCCTCCCTGGCTAGAGGAGGAAACAAAGGCTGATTTTTCTACTATTGATGATATATTCATCACTCCTCGGTGTTTCTCTTTTCGATGAACATGTGCTTACACCTCATTCATTGATAAAAGATTCATATTTAGGATTTAGGCTTTGATCTGTTCATATTCAAGACTTAAATCAGCTAGAAATTCAAACACTTGTATCTTAACATGTTTCTTTTATGCAGAAACATCCTTTGTACAGGCTGGGCGGAAAGAGGTATAATGATCTAGTTCCTCCTACAACTTCTTCAGAGAAGCATAGTAGATGGCCAGGGGTTGATCCCCTTGTTTTAGTTGCACAATCCTTTGCCGCAGATCATATACCTTTGTTGCATGTCCAGTCTGTGAATAAGCCTGAGATAAAGATTCACAGATCTAATGAGCTGTGTCTAAGAAGAGATAATTGTCACTTATTTCTGGTTTCATAAAGCTTAACAACCAGTCCATAATTATAGCATTTTTTGTGTTCCACTTTTGATACTTTGGATCACCCTTGGGAGGAACTTCTATTTCACTTGTCAAATAGTCCTCTTTGTCTTTACCTTGAATATAGATAAGAACGGATTTGGACCAAGTAAGATAATTTGTACCATCAAATTTCATGGTAGTGATCTGAATATAAGAGGAATCTTCCGCAACAATGAAGCCTCCCAGTTCACTATTTATTAATTTCCCAGAAGTCTAGGTAGTCTTTTGAGTTTCTTTTGACATGATTGAGTCCAGGAATAACCACCAATAGTCCACACATGATTAATTCACCCTGCCTACACAATAGCCTAATGTGGTAAGAAAACTCCCGGCACTAACACACCAAATACACCCTAATCACTGTTAGGGGCACCACACATATGAGCTTCTGACATCAGAGGAGTCCGCACACGAAGGGATATGAGGGGACACGAGATTCTACCACAAGGTGCTTAATTTGACCATAGGAAACATTGCCTTACTATTGGTTAGATGCAAAATAGTGTCAAGAGCAAATCATAGAAATTGGCACTCGAGGGGACACAGGGGGACACTGGATTATGTCACACGGTGTCTATTTTTGTCATAAAGAGCTTGCCGACTAGTGCGAGATCGTAAACCCCCCTAGACGACAATTAGGGTTCTTCAACGATATTTGAAGATTATAGGGCTTCCAATACAAGTTTGAGCCTGTAACAACGAACACAGAGAGAGAAACGACACTTTCCTACACTCTCAAAACCCCCCCAAAACAAGTGGAACAAGTTGGAGATGCAAGCTATAGCAAAAACAATCCTTCCCCTTGCGACATTCGAGGGAAACGACTTTAGATCTAGTCGGATTGACAATTTTTGTTAGATTTGGGGAGATTTCCGGCCAATAGAAAAATACCTCAAAAAAAAAGTTTTAGGCTTCAAAAAATTTCGAAAAAATCACCATGATACTCATAGAAAATTGCACCAGGCCATGTCTTCCCTTTAACCTGACCTCTGTATGGCTTGGTAGACATCAGTGTTCGTACGACTGACGTCAACCCTATTTTCGACCTTTCTTCGTCATTAGTTTTCTTCGGTGATTGGGCTCTAATACCAGAATGAAATTTGTACTCGAGCACTTGCAAGAAGATTAGAGAAGAAGAAGAATAGAGGAGATGAGTTGGGGGAACCGTTTTAGAGATTAGACTATCTCTAATACGTGTTATTTATATTAATGAAGAGATGGTATACCACAATGTTTGGTATACCATACATGTACAAGTATAGAGTAGATCTGACACTATTACCTTTCATGTGATATCTCAATAGTCTCTATATGTTTCTCTTCAAGATTCTTGCCCTCGGGATTAAGATCGTTCTTTCTAATGTTATCTCAGAGTCATGGAATGCCTTTGTAAGCAATAGATAGATCACAAATTACTTGTTGTTGACTAATGAGTGTATTGATGCTAGAATTAAATTGGGCAAGGTTGGGGTAGTGTGCAAAAATGACATGGAGAAGGCTTACGACTATGTTAGTTGGCTGGCCCTATATGGATAAAGCATTGCAGAAAATGGGATTTGGGCAAAGATGGAGGAATTGGATGAAATTATTTGTCACATTTTCTTCATTTTCGATGTTAATTAACGGAATTCCCAAGGGATTTTTTAAAGGCTGCAAGAGTCTTCGGCAAGGTGACCCATTATCTTCTTACTTCTTCATTATAGTGGTGGAGCTCCTTAGTAAGTTGGTAAGGAAGGCGGAGACTTGTGGGCTGTTAGTAGGTTTCTCTCCTAAGAAGCTCCTTGGTTCATTTTATTCAATTTGCCGATGATTCCCTGTTTCTGGTGGAGGTGGAGGAGTCTATCTGTAATTTAAGATGCATTGTTCTCATAATGGAGGCCACATCATGGCTAAAAGTAAATTTAAATAACCAAGATCTTCTTGGTGGATAGTGTTCACAATCTGGGGGAGTTAGCTTCAATCATGGACTATGAGGTGGAGTCTTTTTCTACCACTTATTTAGAGCTTCCTTTGATGGAGAAACAGACTTTTAAGAGAATATGGAACCCAGTCATAGAGAGAATGGAGAAAAGGCTTTCTAGTTGGAAGGGAAAGTTTCTTTCCAAAGGAGGAAAATTGGTCCTTTTAAGAAGTGTGCTGTCTAGTCTTGCAATATATTACATATCCTTGTTCCCTACCCCAACTTCGGTTTCAAACAGAGAGGAATGGATTCAAAGGGATTTGCTTTGACAAGTAGTGTAGGGAGAGAGGAAGATTAATTAGGTATTAGGTAAGTTGGTATGGGTTGGCAAGCCGATGGAGAAAAGGGGCTTGGGCATAAGACCCATTCAAACAATGAATAGAGCCCTCTTAAGTAAATGACTATGGAGATTTGGGATAGAGAGGGATGCTATTTGGAGGAGAGTGATAGCTGCGAAATACGGTGAATGCCGGAATGGATGAGATAGCCTGAAGCCCAGAGGACAGGTTGGATGCAGCCTATGGAAGAGTATCTATAAAGGTATGGATTTGTTCCTAAAGTTCATTCGGTTTAAAGTGAACTGAGAAAAGGTGCAATTTTAGAAGGATTGTTGGTGCTCTAGTGTTACTCAAAATTAGATGTTCCCTAGCTTTTTTTACCTTTCTTAGGGTAAAGAAGGATTGGCCAAAGTTTACTTGATAAGAACAAGATTTTTCTACTCTTGGGACATGCATCTAAGGAAAAACCTTAGTGATTGGGAGGTGGAGGACATGGCCAGACTTTTGGAGATCTTGGATAGCTGTAGGTTAAGTGATAGAGAGAAGGCGGATGAGAGAGTGTGAGTGCTTGACGAGGAGGAGGGCTTTTCAGTCAAGTCTTTTTATGAAGTGTTGTCCCTCTTGACGTTTGTGCTTTTTCCTGATCCAGCATCCATAGCTTGGATGGACTGTAGGTGCTCCTGTGGAGGCTCAAGCCCAAGTCCAAGAAGCTTTTGACATGTTGCACATGTGGGGGGTACAAGTTTTTATGTGTAATAAGGCCTTTTGTGCCAAATTAGTTCGGAGTTTTAATTGAGGGTATCGTATTGTAATAAGGCTTCATAGCCAAGGATAATGTGGGGATTAATGGGCAAGTTGACAACTCTCAATTTTGTTCTTTTGTGGGCTGAAAAGTCAAAAAAAGAGGCTCCTCTTGTTGTTGTCGACAGCCCCACTCTATCCTCTCTTTTGGGTAGTTTAAGTATTAGGAAAGTTATATTTTTTAATGTTTTCGTTTTAGGTAATTTCTAATATTTTCATGTTATCAGCCTATTTAAAGGCTTCACCCCCCATGTTCAAGACATTTAAAGGCCATCACTTTTGCAATAATCTTGTATAAGCTCCCCACAAGGCTGATGGGTTTGTAATTGGAAAGGAGAGAAACATCGTTAAACTTGGGAATGAGAGCAATAAAGATGTGTCTCGCACCAATGTGAAGAGTACCTATGTCATAAAATTCCTTGAAAGCATCCATCAATTCTGCTTTAATCAATTCCCAACAATTTTGATAGAAAGACATGGAGAAACCATTGGGGCATGGGGGTTTGTCTTTATCCATAATAAAAACTGCCGACTTGATTTCCTCCTCAGTGAAAGGACCTTCAAGGGAGAAGGCCTTCCCATGCGAGAGCTGAGAAGCAAAAAGGTTATCAATTTTGGGATGGGAGACCGCCTCCCTAGTGAATAGTCTTTCATAGAAGTTGGCCGTTGCCAAAACAATTTTTTTCAAAATTTGTCACTTCTTGCCCCTCATCATTAGCTTGGTGATGAGGTTTTTTCTTCTTCTTCCATTGGCAACTCTGTGGAAGAACATGGAATTATCAGCCCTTTCTTTAGTCCACTTGTATTTGGCCTTTTGCTCCCAAAAACCTTCTTCGTATATGAGGAGAGACTCCAATTTGGCCATAAGGGATACCCTTGTAATGTGCAAGTTCTCGGGTAGGTCTAGTTCAACAGAATATTGCATATCAAGCTTCGAAATTGCGTCAAGGATTCCACCTTTGTCAGATTCTAGTTGGCTAAAAGTGTTTTTGTTATAAGGGATTAGGTTCCATTCTATGAATTAAAGTTTTTGGCAAAAGTTGAATCCTTTCCTGCTAGAGACCCTACATTCATTCCACTAAGAGTTCACATTGGATCTAAATTGAGGATGTAAAGTCCACATGTTCTCAAATTGAAAGGGCGTAGACCCATAACTCTGAAAGGCAGCGTTTAGAACACTAGGTTAGTGATTAGAGGTAAGTCTTGAGAATCTCTTGGTTGACATGTGGGAAATTATCCTCCCAATCTGAGGAAATTAGAAATTTATCTAGACAACATAGAGGGGTTCTGCCTACCATCAGTCCTAGTAAAGTGACTATTAAGTAGAGGCGAATCACTTAAACTAGAAGAAGGCACAAATGAATTGAATTCACGCATTGTACTTGTAACTCGGCCCTCCGAATTCTTTTCCAAAGAAGATCTAGTTGCATTGAAATCGCCACCAATTACCCAATGACCAGACCATCTAGAACAAATGATGGGTAGTTCATCCCAAATACTTGTCGATTTGAATACGAGGAGGGACCATATACTCTTGTTAGCAACCATTGAAAACCAGAATCCAAAATTGAGAATAAGATGGAGACTAAATAGGATCTGAGGAAAACATCTAGTTTAGAAAATGTGTGGGAATTCCAAGCAATCAAAATTCCCCTAGAAGATCCTTCTGCCGGGAGATGAACCCAATCATCAACCCTGAGACCAATAATACTTTTAAGGAGTTGTGAGCAGATCTCTGTCTTTAGTTTCCTGAAAGACTAGAATATCTGGATCACACATCCTAATGCAAAGCTTTAACCAGTCTGTGCTTTGACACCCCACCCAACCCTTTGACATTCTAGCTTAAAATCTTCATCGACAACCAGAACATCCCCTAGGGAGTCTCTTGGAGGTAGATCCATCCTTCATTTCCCACTACAAGTTTTTAATCTCTCAAGGCTTTATCCCCTTTTTTAGAAGCATCATCGACCCGATATATATTTTCACTATAGAACCATTATCATCCACGACCTAAAGATCCATTTTTTTCCATAACCTTAACACCCATCAATAGGGCACCCAAATCCTCTCATGGCATTTTTTCGGAAAGCATGGGTTAGGAATCAAAGAATAAGGGACAATAAAGCATGAAAAAGGAAAATGAGAAACTACATTTGCAAAAAAAGGGCAAGAAATAAAAGGGGGAACAATATTTAATGAAGGGGACAGCGAGGGAGAGGGAGACGACATACCTTTCGGAGAATAGGGAATGATGGAATGACCTAAGCTAGCCTTAGAAGAGCGTGAATCTGGAGAGCTCTTAGAATCCAAAGAGGGAGATCCTAAGTCCCCAAAATCATCATAATCCACAACCTTAGCTGGCTGATCATGTGAAAAGAGCCTTTGAAGCTGACCTTCTCCAATATTTGAGGGTGGGTCATTGTTTGAAACACTCACTGGAGGTAGGAGATGGAGGGGCAGTTTCATCGTCTATGGAGGTTACGTTGGACTGAACCACCGTCTTCTTTGCTTGTTGGGGGAATTGCAGAAGGTGAAGCCCCTGGAAGAGTATGTTGCAATGGAGAGTAAGAGGAAAATTTGCATTCATAAGCCAAAGGGGTCCTAGTAGGGTTCTCAAAGGGCAATGATGGAGAGAAGCTCTTTTCCCAAGAGAAGCTGCTGCTGTTGGAAGATGTTGAGATGGTTGGTGACCTCTATCCAGAGCAGAGAGGCGAAAAAGATGCCTATGGGGAGTAGGAACTTGGATATAAGGCTGTGGCCGATGGGAGCCAAGAGGCTTTAAATCCTTAATCACATGTTATAGAGGCCAAGAATGAAGTCTATCTGAGAAGGACGATGGTTCGAGAGGACCCTTTGAAGGCTTGACTTGGTAGTCTTGGTTTAATGAACCTCCAGGCAAGTTTCTATTTAGAGAAGGCTCAACCCATAAGGAAGACCCATAGACCTCTCGCTAGGCCCAAGAAGCACGACCCTTTGAGGGGATCATCGGGGCCATATTTATTGGGCATGGGCCTTGAATGCCTTTTCCTAGCCCATTTGAATGGGCGGTTGGGTTGAAATTTGAATCTTGGGGCAAAAGTGGAAGCTCAAAACCATCCATCTTGCTGTTTTTTAAAGAATCTCCCAGAGATGTTGGATTTAGGGCAGCAATCGGGACACTGTTTGATATGGGCAAAGAGACATCTAGGACTTCGTCGTCTACCTCTAGTGGCCGACAGATGTTGAAACGAGCCTCGGAATCAGAGTCTAGTGGATTGGTGATTGGAGATTCCATGTTGATGAGAATAGGAAAGGCCTGCTCCTTGATATTGAGCATAATAACTCGAGGAATTTTGGAGATATCAATACAGCACACTTTGATCCGTGCAAATGAGAGATTGATCAAGTTCGAGGAATTTGGATTGATTACATGTAGGCCTCCACAGGACACCCCAATCTCAGGAAAGGTGGCAAAGGACCAAGCGTCAAAGGGGTTTCTAGTGAGGCGGATCCAATGCATGCCAGAAAATTTGACAGGATTGATTGCATACGAAGAGGCCTCCCATTTCTTTAAGATGATGGAGTCGTTCCCAAATGAATGGTGTTCACAAGAGGAAATACATTTAGCCTCTAATAGACCATGAGCCAAGGAATAGCCGAAAGGTGTGATGCAAAAAGATTTTTGCAGAGGTTACAGATGACCAGAGTGGTGATGCTCCCTAGACTTCGCAGATGAAAGCCAAATTCCAATTGTGTTTGTTGGAAACCCAAACTGGGGAGACATTAGGTGGGTTTATGAATTTCGGATACTATTGGGTTTTGGGGGTAGCAGCGTAGGATGTGCCCATTTGACGAAGTACTTCATGGAGCCTGTTCCAGCCAGAGGAAAGTTCACCCTCCAGGATTACCATGGATGCGTTTTTAGTTTTGGCCTTCCACTCAATGATTCAAAGTTAACGGCCCCATTAATTCTTCCCTCTCCATAGGAAGAGGGTGCAGTTCTTAGAATGTAGTGTTTCCTTTAAATTAGGCGAAGAGACATCGGAACACGCCCATAGAAGGAAATCGCAGACAGACCTATAAGTCACCCATGAAGTTAATGAGACGAGGCCTTCCATTACTTCTTTCCGTGAGTTTGAATTGAGCATCAACATAGCCCGGTTCAAAAGATTTTAACTACATAGAGAGAGACCGCTAGACACTGGAAGGTTTTGGTGATGCAGTACCACCTAAAGAACTAAGTCAAGGCAAGGCTAAAGACAATCAGGTGTACAAAGCATTCGGGTCTGGGTTGGATTGGTTCCAAGAGGGTCAAATTTGAGGTGAAATAAGGGTATAAATAGGTTTTGTTGAGGGTATTTTAGCAGGGTGTTTAGTATAATCTTAAGTGAGCAGAACAGGATAAAGACAAGGGAATAAAACAAGGCTGTAGGGGATAAAACACTTGAAATTATAGCTCTTAAATCTTATTTATGTGTCTGAGAGAAGAAGAAGAGGAAGAAGAAGATGAAGAAGAAACAAGAGAAGAATTGAGATTGGATCACTTGTACGAGTATATTGTCTCATACGTGGTTTGTATTTATATTAAGAGAGTATTGGTGTACAGTACATATGGTATATTGAAGGTATATGGGTATATAGTAGCCTTATTACTTATAAGTCACCGGATACAATACATCAACACTCCCCTTCAAGTTGGAGCATAAATGTCAAACATGCCCAACTTGCTGATGATATCATGGAGCCATATTTTGGTGACACCTTTAGTTAGCACATCTGTTAGCTGTTGGTTCATAGTAATAAAAGGAGTGTAAATGTCAGTTCACTTCTATGTGTTTGGTTCGGTCATGTTGCACAGGATTCTGAGAGATAATAATGGCTGACTTGTTATCACAATATAGGCTCATCAAGGTCTATACTTAAAGGCCAATCTCATGAAGCAGGAGCTTTAACCATAGGGCTTCACAAATTTCATGTGCCATTGATCTATATTCTGTTTTAGCACTTGATTTGGCAACCACTGATTACTTCTTGCTTCTCCATGTTACAAGATTCCCACTTATTAATAGTAATTAGAGGTTGAGCATTTATTTGTGATTGATCCCATCCAGTCCGTGTCTATATACACTTCAACTTTCACATGACCATTGTTTGAAAATAACAGCCTCTTTCTTGGAGCAAATTTTAGATTCCTCAAAATAGGTAGCTTCTGGATGTGTTGTTTGTGGTGTATGCATGAACTGACTAACAACTCCAATCGCAAAAGCTATATCTGGTCTTGTGAGTGCAAGATAGATAAGTTTTCCAACAAGTTATTGATATCGTCCAACATTTATTAATGGTCTTCCATTCTAATCATTCAACCCATGGTTAATTTCAATTAAGGTTTCTACCGGTCGCGCCCCTAATAAGCCTGTCTCAGTAAGGCCATAATACTTTCTCTGAGATATGAAAATACCTTTTTTAAAACGAGCAACCTCAAGACTCAGAAAATAACGAAGTGTGCCCAAATCCTTTACTTCAAACTCACTACTCAAATGAGCCTTTAGTTTGTGTACTTTTTCTGAGTCATCTCTCATGACTATTATGTCATCCACATACACAATGACTGTTGTAGTTCCTTTATAGGAATGTTTAACAAATAGAGTATGATCCGCCTAGGATTGTCTGTAACCAATTTTGGTTAAACTACCACTAAATCTCTCAAACTATGCCCTCAGTGATTGCTTTAGTCTATACAATGGCTTCTTTAGTTTGCACACTTTATCCTCACTTCCTAGAATCTTGAAGCTTGGAGGTAGCATCATATATACTTCATTTAGATCACCATGAAGAAATGCATTCTTCACATCCAACTGCCAAAGTGGCCATTCTTTGTTGGCTGCAATTAATAATAACACTCAGATGGAGTTTATCCTGGCCACTAGAGCAAAGTTCTCTTGGTAATCAATACCATTTGTCTGAGTGAATCCCTTTGCTACCGGTCTTGCTTTATACTTGTCAATGGATCCATCTGCTTTGTATTTAGTAGTATAAACCAACTTGCACCCTACTAGTTGCTTTTCCATTGAAAGGTCCACAAGTTCACATGTCCCATTTTTCTCCAATGATGTCATCTCCTCATACATCACATTTCGCCACTGACTCTGAGAGATTGCCTCTTCAGATTGGAAGGGACCTATACAAAAGATACAGATCCAACACAAGTACGATATACAAGATTCAAGGTCTTATAGGATACAAAGTTAGAGATAGGATGATTAGTACAAGATCTTTTTCCTTTGCGAAGTGTGATGGGAAGACTATCATCATTTGTAGAATGAGTATCATTATCAGAAGGAATGGAAGGAATACGAGCCGAAGTTGGGTCACTTGCTGTGTTCTTTCTCCTTGTATAAACAAGTAGATCTTTCCCATTGGCTGAAGTTGGGATGTCAAAGAAGAATGAAGAAACTGGAGTAGGAAGTGGGAGTACTGAAGGCAAACACTGAGACTTTTCTTTACGACTCAAACTCTCCCCTTGAAGAGAGGTGGTGGAACAAGAGAAAAACGAAATAGACTCAAAATAGGTAACATCCATTGAGACAAACTTTTTACCAGTTCCCGGGTTGTAGCAATTGTAGCCCTTTTAAGTAGACAAATAGCCCAAAAATATACATATTTCTACATGCGGATCCAATTTTGACCGATCATCTTTTTGTATATGAGCATAACAAACGCATCCAAATACTTTCGGAGGCACAAGAAAGAGAGGATTGTTAGGACACAATACAACAATGGGTGGTTTAAGATGAAGTACCCTGGAAGGCATGCGATTTATCAAATAGGCACCTGTAAGAAGAGCTTCAAACTAAAAGGTTTTTGGGACGTTCATACTAAACAAGAGCGATCGCTTCACTTCCAATAGGTGGCGGTTTTTCCGTTCGACAACACCATTCTGTTGAGTAGTGTGAACACACGATGTCTGATGTTTGATACCACACTGTCAAGTACTTCTGCAACTAAGATAAGATGTATTCTTCCCCATTATTAGATCTGGGGACTTTAATGGATGTACCAAATTGAGTCTGAACCATCCCGTGAAAGGTATGAAATATTGAAAAAACTTCTCATTTGGTTTTCATCAAATATACCCATATGCATTGTGAGTAGTCATCAACAAATGAAACAAAGTATCGAAATCCAAAAAGAGAAGTGGTAGGGGAAGGTCCCCAAACATCAAAGTGTACCAAAGCAAAAAGGAACAAAACTTTTATTATTAATACTAGGAGAATAAGTGTTCCAAATATGTTTGGATAATTGACAAACTTCACACTGAAGATTAAACTCGACGTTAGATTCAAATAAGCTTGGAAACAAAACACGTAAAGAGGTTATAAATAAATGAGCCAACCAATTATGCCAATGCATTAACTGGTCTTTATTGTTGAAATGACAATCATGACTATTGGAGACACAAGCTATTGACAATTGAGAATCCACATTGTCATCAAGGAGGAAGAGTCCATCAGCTGTACAACCACTCCCAATCATTTGCCTCGAATCCGTGTCCTAAAAAACATAGTGAGATGAAAATAAAGTGACTGAACAATTTAAATCACGGGTGATATGACTAATGGACAACAAGTTAGTTGCAAATTTAGGAACATGCAAAACTGTGGATAGAGACATAGTTGGTGAGACAGTGACACTACCTTTCCTAGAAATGGAGGACAATGTCCCGTCTTCCACTCTAACTTTGTCACAACTAGAGCAAATAGAATAAGAGGAAAATAATGACGATAAACCTGTCAGGTGATTTGATGCTCCTGAATCAATAATCTAGAATAAAGATGTGGATGGAGAGACATGGAAAACAGTGGCATGGGTACCTGACTCTATGCAAGCAAATGAGGATGTAGGCGGACGACTCGCTCTCATAGGCCCCTCTAGCTGTGCCATAAGCCGGCACAGATTCTCAAATTCAGCTTCAGGAGTTGTAACCATCCATTGAGAGGAGTCAACAGAGGATGTAGTGCCAGTGTCAACTGTTTTTGAGTTATTAAAGGTAAGACCTATATCCCTCTCCTGTGATGTGATAGAGTTTGCTCGCCCATTTCCCGACTTGTTGAATTTTTCAGGTTGGCCAATGAGATCCTAGTAGTTCTCACGTGTATGTCTCATCTTCCCATAGTGACTCCAATGGAGCTTATCCTTATCAATGGATCCTCCTTTCCATGGAGTCTTCTCTTTATCCTCATGACTATGTCAGAAGAATTTTTTTAAAACCGCTCTTACCCCAAAGCTAAAACATATCTCTCTGGAGGGCCTCCAGATAGTACTGATGCATGACATTCTTCTTGCTTTCTTTACTCTGGGCTAGTGCATACGTTTCATTTAAAGAGGGAAGCTAACCCCTACTCAGGATATTGATGTGGACCAATTCAAAATTGCCATTTAAACCAACTAGAAATTCAAAAATCATGCTTTGCTTAATCTTTTCTTTATACACCATTGCATTTGCTTGACATTTTAGCTTATATATTTCATAGTAATCTAACTCCTCCTACATGTTATGCAAAGTGGTAAAGTAACTGCCTAGACTTTTCTCCCTTGACGAAGATGAACAATTTCCCGATTTAATTGATACATCAGTACAAAGTTATTTACTTGGGAATATGTTTGTGCAGTAGAGTTCCATATATCCTTGGCTGTTCGAAGAAACAAAAAACCACGACTGATCTGTGGCTACATCGAGTTAAGTAACCATGACATCACAGTCAGATATTCAGACTCCCATTTCTCATAAGCTTGAGTATCTGAGGCATCTAGTTCAAGAACACGGCCATTGATGTAGCCAAGCTTGCTCCTTCCACTGATATATATCTTCACGGATTGAGATCATTCAAAATAATTCATTCCATCCAACCTGACAGTGATGATTTGTGCACTGGGTTTGTCACCCTGGATATTCATAGGTGACATGTCACTAATAAAACTCGGACCACTCCGAGCATCATCTATCTTTGTAGACTTAGTCGATACTTCCGACATTTTTCACTTCACAAGGTTATCTCATACAAACAATCAGTCCGGATGATTAGAGAAAGCAACCAAACAACATTTAAAGATGTTTACAAACCACCATTCACATCATTGGACCTTCAGGTTTGAATGCATGAAAAAGGAAGCAAGAGTAGCAGATTTCATTTAGGTATCATGCCTTTCCTGACCGAAAAGTTACCACAGGTCCTTTAAATCTCAACCAAACTTCACAAGGCCTATCTCAAATGCTTACCCCTTAAAAAACGACCAACCCTTTCAAAGGGATAAAAAAAAGGTTCAAAAAACGAGCCCAATATTGCCCTAAAGTCGTCCCAGGTGTCTCAGACTTACCTAGCCGAAAATGGCTAGATCTCTCTTAAAACCAAACGAAACAAGATGAGACTTGTTTCTACAGATTCCTTATAAAAAATGGCCACTCCTTTCAAATGAATCAATCTGAAACATTTCCAATCGTTGTAAATCTACGATTTGCCAAAAACGAAGTTCTTTGAGGTCTCTTCACAAAAACTTCAAAATAAAATTAACTATGCATCAAAAAAATTTGTAAAAATCACCAGGGGACTAAGATCTTTCAAAATCCTAAACTTTCACGTAGGTCGGTGGTACGGCCTGCTGATGTCAGTCGGGATGCCCGATTACGTCCCGATCGCGTCACACTCTGATACTAACTTGAAATTCTAGCTCTTAAACCTTATTTGTGTGCCTGAGAGAAGAAGAAGAAGAAGAAAATGAAGAAGAAACGAGAGAAGAATTGAGATTGGATCAACTGTATGAGTATATTGTCTTATATGTGGTTTGTATTTATATTCAGAAAGTATTGGTATACAGTATATATGGTATACCAAAGGTATACGGGTATATAATACCCATATTACATTTAAGTCCCTGGATACAGTACTTCAACAAAAACAGGGTCTGATTTGGGTACTTGAAACAGGTTAAGGCAGATCCAAATTAGAGATTGATGAGGTTTTAACAGAACAATCCTAATCAGCTCTTGGGGGGGGGGGTCTGTTAGTAGCTCAAACAGAAGTGAAACAGAGGTGTATTCGTGTTCTTAGGCTGAGATCATAAACTGGGGTGCTTAGGTTTAGGGCTGGAAACAGCCGTGTGATGAAATACTTAGGTGGCTAATGAGGATCAGACTATAGGGTAAACAGGGTAATAAACCGATTGTACATGCAGAGTTTTTGGGGTTAGTAGCTGGCACACACACAGGGAGCTGTAAGAGGGCTTGAAGAGAAGCTTCTGGACTGGTTAGGGATTTAGAACTGGCTAAAACAGCAGGGTTATAGGTTAATAATTCTGGGCAAATGGATGAGACTGATGGGGATCAAAACAGGTTATGTTTTACAGGAATTAAAGGCAGAAATCTGTAACTGTTAGAAAGGTTTTAATGAGGTTTATAACAGACTGGTATGGAGGATATTGGGGACTGAATAGGACCTGGAATCTGGATATTATAACAGATTAATATAGCTCAAATGTGGGACTGAAGTCAGGTGTACAAAGAAATGATTTTAGTGGGGTTTATAGGGTAGAGACAAAGGTTTGTTATAGGCTATAAGGCTGCACGAGTTGGGCTAATAAAGGGACAAATCAGACGCTGATCTAAAGGGGAAAATGTGGGTTAGACAGGCTGTAACAGAGGCTGATTGTGGAATAACAGCGCTTAATCACAGGTCCACTTGATAACCATGAATTGGGTTTGTAGTTTGAGTCTCAAAGCAAACCTGATGGAACTTCTAGTGCAGCTGCAAGGGACCAAGGGCTGGATCTTTAGATTTCAGAGGTAAAACAGCCAGCAGTTTGGTATTATTGTTGCCACAGGATTTTATATTCTGGGTTTTGGCTTTGGAACACAAAAACAGAAAGTGGTTTCTGTTGAAGGAGTGTTGCAGGGTATGGGAGGAATTTTGGAATTTAAAGGTCAACAGCAAGGTTGAAAAGTCTGGTAATAATGGTAGGTCTATTTTGAATTCTTTTCTGGTTCTCACGTGAAAACAGCGAAGGAGATGGGTTGTGTATAGGGTTTCACAATCAAGAGAAAGAACAGAGAAGAAGAAGAAAGAGGTGGATATGTACATTGTGGAGAAATCCCTTCATCACAGCCTATGAAATCCCTTCCTAGGCTTCAAGCTTAGGCACAAAACTTGAAGAGGAAGAATCCCAAATCGTGGGAGCCCAAAACCAGGGAATTTTTGTTTTCATTGTATCATAACCTTACATGTCGAGTAGCTTCCTTTTTAAAGACCAAAGAACAAAAGAAAAATAAGTTTCTAAATTTTAGAAACCTAACCTAGTGGTCATCCTAACGTGGGACTCTCAAAGCCTCTTTCTAAAAAAACCCAAGACCAAATAGCCAGAATCATGGCTCTAATAAAGGTATCAGCCAACACTTATTTAAATAAAAGTTGTGCTGGTTAAATTGCTCAAAAACAAAAACCTTAATGACCGCCATATCCTAGACTCTAATAAAGCATAAAACATTAAATAAAACAGTAAAAAAAAGTCATAAAAAGACTAATAATCAACTTAGGACTCCACTGATATGCCAATGAAAGTCCTCCATGGATCTTGATGTATGGACCCCACCAAGCTACTTGTGAGTCCAACTTGGCCTTTAATGTCCACATCCTTTGGTTTCATCGGGCTGAGAACTCTAGGCAAGATGAAAGGTCGAACATTGTTTGCCGGCGAACAAACCATGAAGCTCTTCAATGTCCATCATAGAAGCTTTTTTTTTATCTGAAGTTAGGATATTTCACAATCTAGTATAGCATATAAAGATAAAGCACGTTTAGGTGGATCGTCATTTCATCAAAGAGAAACTCAAGTTTGAAATGATTTGTACTCCTTTTGTCAAGTCCAGTGATCAATTGGCTGATCTGTTAACTAAAGGTTTAGGTAGTTCTTTCTTCTATTCCTTAGCAAGCTGGGTATGTGCAATGTCTACACACTAGCTTGAGGGGGAGGGCAGATGTATGGGGGTATTTATGTCTTTTCTTATATTGCTGTATATTTCAGTCCATAAGGACTAGCTGTACTGGATCTCTCTATCTAAATATGTATAAATCAGATTTAGTGTGTCAGTTCCCATATATTTCCCAACACATTTTCTCCTCTTATCGTATTCTCTTCTTTATTTTCCTCTCATAACTCAATTGGCAACTCATGAACCAACTAGAATACATGTACATATTAGATCATGCCATTATTGTAATACTTCTTACATGTATGATTGTATGGTATTAATATACAATAGCATATAGTGTATGCTTTATACACATTTTAATAAAAGTAATGGGAGAGTACTCTACCAATACGAATTCCCAAATTCCTTCCCTCTTCTTTTCTTTCTCATAAAGCCCTAATATCTACAATTTCTTCACATTTGAGCAAGCCAACTGTATCTTTGTATATTCTTTTAATCTCTTTTTTTCTACATTCTTTACTCACTAAAAAAAATTAAATAAAGTTGGGCATTTTCATCATAAAATCCTGATGTATATTTTAGTGTTTGCCTTCAATTGTCTGCTGTACTCCTTCCTCCTATTTTAGTGATTGCCTTCAATTGTCTACTGTTTAGTGACTAGGACTAGATATGATACACCAATCAAAAGTTTGAAACCCCTGATGCTTTAGGGACCTCCTAATGCAGGCATATTCATCATAAAATCTGTAATTTTTCCTTAGTAATCATGTTACCATATTTTTTTGTTCTCCCATGATTGGCAAGAAATTTTTAACCATCTTCCGTAGGTAATGATTTCCCTTATTATTTTTCTCTAATAATTTACTTTTAATTATGACAAAAAAAACGTCAGGGGAAAAACAAAAAGAACTGGGCATTTAAATGAATATGATGTGTTTCAGTGACCATCAGCTGTAATCTAGAGTACAGGAATAATAAAGTTTCTGATATTCTCTTAAGTAGATGTTAATAGGCTCAAGGTAAGCATAGGGCTATAGTTTTTTCTTGGAAGTGAAGAAGTTTTTACCATGAGATAGAATAGTTTTTTATTTCTTTTAAACAACAACCTGTCTTTGATTTTCTTAAATTCACCTGAGATTCTTGTTGTTTGGCATTACTTTGGATTACTGGTTTACAATATGATAGTATTTTGAACTATTTTTTTTTCTTCAGGAATGATGAACCTAAAGGAAATTCAATTGGATTTGCTTCACAATTGTGCCTTTTAGTAAATGCATTGGATATGTCCTTTGCAGCCCAATTTATGGAAGATTTTGTATCAGGTTTGAAAAATGTTACTTGTGTCTTACGGTCGTACTAACTGGTGAGGCTATATCATGTTCTTTAAGAATTCCCTTTGTTCTATGGCAGTTGAAACCTCAGGTTCTGATAATTTGAAATCCTCAATGGCTATTCCTCCTCCAACAGTTCTAGACCGTGTGCTCAAAGATCTTTTTCATGAAGGTACTCAAATTATAATTTTCGTTTTCTGTCTGGGAATCACAATTGTTTGTTAATATTTCTAGTTTTATTAGAACCTTTACTATGCCCTTGTTTCCATAATGTTTTTGGTGGGATCCTTCATTCCCCCACTTTGTGTAGATCTATTGATTGGGGTGTCAATGAGTCAGGTTGAGTTGACCACCAAGGGCAACAACTAAATTCCAAACCTAAACCCGTCCTGTCTATTAATCTGGTTGGAAAAACACAAACCTAGTTAGTATCAGTTGGGTTAGCCAAGTTCTTTAGTAACATGATGGGTTAACAGACAAGGTCAATGATTAAATTATCCAAAATGAACCTTACGCATTTATTAATTAAGTTGAAAAATGCAGCCTAAATCAAACCATCCCAGCAACAAAATATCCAAATACATATTAGGAGAGTCAGTTGAATAATAGAGGAAATACTGCCTAAAGGCTGTTCTAATAACTTGGGCTGAAATAATAACTTTGTTATTGATAAGATTTTGCATTACAAAGTTGGAACCCTTATACATCACAATATAATAAATACATACTTCTCCCTTTGAATTTGACTTAGATTCCATCTAAATATTGCACAAACTAGAAACAAACTAAAAGAAATCAAAAGAATTCTTTCTCACAACTTCACATAGGATCTGCAACTAATTAAAATGAAAACACAACAAAAAGTAACACCAAAGTATTAAATTTGACTAAGGCTAAATTTGACTAGAGCTTTAGACCACCAAAACAACTCCGAACTTCATGAAACTTTTAACAGGCCACTAGGCCTGGGAAAAACCTCTCCCAAGTCTGGTCAAATGGCCAAAGTTTAATTGTTTTACCAAAATTTAATTCTTGTCTGGATTCCTTTCTGAAAACCTACTTTTTATCACTTGATCATCAGAAACTTTCAGACAAGAATCAATATGAATGCCTTCTACAGGTGAAATTTTTGGATGATCTAATTGTTGCATTTGAAGAACGAGCTCCTGGCGCCTTTCCTGGGAAATACTGGGTTTGATAGTTTGCCAGACCGAAGAATCGTGTTCTGAAAACATCCTTTAAAAATAAACTTGGCACCACTAGATTGGGGTTAAAATTCTAGTGGTTTTGATTTGGTTGTCTAATTTCTCTAGGAGCAAAATTTGGCGTTGATCAGACAGCTAAATACATGATTAGGGTTGGCCCAAAGACTGCTGGTTAGCATGCTCTGTTTTTACGATTTCACTCTTATCCCCATTTTCAACCTTTTTTTTTTTTTTCTTGTCTTTCTCTTCTTTTGATCTTCAGTGGATAGGGACAATCAATTTGCATTAGACCACCCCTCTTGAAAAGAGCTAGCCTTGATTTTACACTCTGGTTCTTATTGTGTGTTAGCTTACCTTGTTTCCCCAGCTTCATTGATGCTAAAACTAAAAGAAGATGGTTTGTTTGACCTTGACACAGCGGGATTAAATAAAAGCTTGGAAGATGGTGTAGAAAATTACTTTGTTTACTGTCAAAGACTAGTTTCTTGGGAATGAAAGAAAAAACCTCTTGTAAGGTGCTAATCCCAGCAACCCAAAAGTTCTCAAAAGAATTCAGAAGGCAAAGGAAAAATTCCCTTTTACAACAGTATATTGGACCTTACATAGATGTCATTCTCTAATCCTGATTACTCTAAAAGATCTTGACATCATACCCATATATGGAAAGACTCAAGCACACTACAACTCTGAAAAAAAAGATTTTTAAAAGTTGACATTTTGGCCGTTATAATTTTTACATGGATATCTCATAATTTGAAGCTCATCAAATATACTCCAGGAAACCTAAGAAAGTAAAAATTTCATTCTTTTTTCATGCAGGGGTGTTTTTTTTTATATCTTGGAGTTTGTTTGGTACCTAGGTTAGGTCTAGCATTTTTTTAATGTTATTTTGGTTAATTTTGGTCTTGTTTTATATTAAAACCTGTGTCCAAACATGGGTTGCTGTATTTTAGTTTGTTTTTAAATGAGAGGTCAAAGTAGTGTTTTTTTTTGGTTGTTTCTAATTTAAAAGTTCAAAGTATGTTTTAAGTTGTTTTCAGTTACAGTGTCAAATTTCAAGTCAAACTTGGAGGAGAGGCTGGACATGTGGTGTGTGTGTGTGTGTGTGAAAACAGAATACCCAGAATTGAAGGTGTGATTCTTTCAACCTTAGGAGTGATTTTAGGCAGCAACGATTGTGATTCTAGAGGTATATTCTTCCTCTATTTTTTTTTTTTCATCACGAGTTACTGTTACCAGATTACAAGTTACATTGTACTCTACTGGAAAATTTTCGGTCTCTAATAAACCCAAATCTTAATCGGTTTTAAAGCCTAGCCCCTTTCCTTAACCCTTAGAACCCATTAAATTCCATTGATTTTTCACTATTTCTACTTTAACCCCTTTAATACCTTGTTGTGTTCAGAAAACCAGCAACCTTACCTTTACCTCTACCATTAAACCACAGTCCTAAACCTAAATCAATAACCCACCATTGATCCCTACCTGTAAACTATTTCTGAACCAAATCTAGAAAACCTAATCTTCATAAACTAATCCCAAATCTACCCTAACCCTTGAAGAAGAAAATTCAGAATTTCCCCCTTTCTCTGCATTAGTTTAATGATGCAGAATGCAAACAGCCCCTTATTCAAATTTGTGGGCCTAAACTGTTTATATTTGAAACCCATCAAATACAATCCAGCAGGCCTAAGAAATGAGAAATCTCATTCTTTTCCCATGCAGGTATATTTTTTGGTATCTTGGGGTTTGTTTGGTACTTAAGTTAGGTCTAGCATGTTTTATTTTATTTCAGTATTATCATGGAGCTTGAGTCCAAACATGGGAGTTTCTGTATTTTAGTTTGTTTCTAAATGAAAGGTCAAAGTTATGTTTAAGGAAGTTTCTAATTAAGAGGTCAAAGTGTATTTTATGTGGTTTTTACTAGTGTTATGAAGTTAAAGATCAAGTCAAACTTGGAGAAGCCAGAAGGAGAGGCTGGACTTGGTCTATAAGGCTTACAGCTGTTTTCACTGGTGTGAAATCAGAATTAAAGATATGAAAGCTTTCAACACTATGGTGATTCCCAGGTAGCAACTAATGTGAGCCTAGTTGGCATTTTTCTTCTTTTATTTCTTCTGCATCATGAGTTATTATTTACAGAGAACAATTTCCAGCATATTTTCTGCACAAAATATTTTGGTATTCAGCCTACATAAACCCTAGTTTCACTCAAAACCTTTTAAACCCAAGCTTTTCCCTATTTCCCTATTCTCTAATTCCTAACCCTAGATCCCTTTCTGGGCTCTTTGAGAGAGCTCCTAAGCTGCTGGCTTTTCCAACACATGGTGACAGCTAATCAGCTTGCTACATCAATGTTGAAGTTGATCCCGCCAGCTATTCTCTTGGCTGTTTGGGAGGAGCGTAATCAGAGATCTTTCAGTTGAATCTCAGCTTTTATTCCAAAAATGGTGGATTCTATTCTCATCAAGATTTTCAATTGGTTCTGTTGAGTCACCTAGCGCCCTTGGGCCTTTCTCATCTTGGATAATTGATTGGGATTCCTTGATTTTCATCCAGTAGAGGAGGGGGTGTCTAATCTCTGTTGTTCTTTCCTCTTTGTACCTTTCGGCTGGGCATTTTTCGTGCTTTGACGTCTCTTGTATCCCCCTTTAGTTTCTCTTTTATAAATTTCTTTGTCTTTCCAAAAGAAAAAAAGAAAAAAAAAAGATTCCTTTCAATTTCTATTGATTTTTCAGGATATTTTCACATACCCAAATCCCAAATTTGTCTTCAACTAGTGTTTCTGTTGAGTGATTAAATGATTAAACTAATTTTTGGTCTCCTACATACTCACTGCCACCCTTTATTTCCTTTTTGTCCACCTTAAAATGAGTTCTGATTTCTCAGATTTCACTCCTTAAACATCCTGAAACCCTGCTGTATTCTGAAACCGGAAACCTTTCCACCAACCCACTATCAAACTCTAGTCCTTAATCTAAACCAACAACAAACCATTATTTCCCTACCTGGAAACCTTTCTTCTGAATCAAATCCAACAATTTTAATCTTTATAAACCAACCCTAATTGTTGAAGGAGAGATATTAGATTTTTCTCCCTTTGGTTCTGCATCACCATAGCTCTTTAGTTGTTTTCATTTGGGGCACAACATTTAATTTCTGTGTTGGCATGTTGTCCCCTTTTCGTTCCTGTTCTATCAGTAAAAACACTTGATTACCTGCAAGAAAATATGTAGAAGAAGAAGAAAAATTGAGCTAAATCATGAGTATTTTGGTCTTTCTATATGTGTGTGTGTGTGTGTGTGTGTGTGTGTGTGTGTGTGTGTGTTTATATATATATATATATATATATATATATATATTAATCAATTACTATATCGTATGGTATGATATACTATACAGGCAATGACAATAATACCCTCAATACATGTATCTCAACACTCCCCCTCAAGCTGGTGAATAGATAAATATTCAGCATTTGTATCTTGTCCACCAGATAAAAAAACTGAGCCCCACCAAGTGAGCCCCACCAAGTCCTTTGGTAAACACATCTACAAGTTGATGCTTTGTTTGAATGAAGGGTATGCATATACACCCTTACCTGAGGTGATCTTTAATAAATTGCCGATCTATTTCCACATGTTTAGTTATTTGAAAGATTGTTGTAGGCTGATTGTGTGTGTGGTGAAGGAAGAAGAAGAGAGAGGAGAGAAGAATGTGAGAGAAAGGAGCGATTCGGTCAATTGTATGAGTTTATTAGTCTCATATGTTGGTATTATATTAAGGATGTGTTTGTACACAATACATATGATATACCAAAGGTATGGGTGTATAATACCCTTATTACTTAAATCCCCCCTGTATACAATACTTCAACACTCCCCCTCAAGTTGGAGCATGGATATCAACCATGCCCAACTTACTGATGATGTCATGAAATTGAAGTCGCATCTTGGTAACACTTTTGGTCAGTACATTTGCTAACAGCTGGTCCATAGTAACAAAATGAGTGCAAATTAGCCCACATAGTATTTTTTCTCTGATAAAATGCCGGTCCACTTCAATGTGCTTGGTCCGATCATGTTGCATAGGATTGTGGGAGATGCTAATTGCCAACTTATTATCACAGTATAAGCTCATAGGAGTCTGTACTGCAAACCCAATCTCATAAAGTAGAGTTTTCAATAAAAAAAATTCACAAATTCCATGGGCCATTGATCTATATTTTGCTTTTACACTAGATTTTGCAACCACAAATTGCTTCTTGCTTCTTCATGTCATAAGATTCCCACCAACTATTGAATAGTAACCAGAGGTTGATCTTCTATCAATGATTGATCTTGCCTAGTTTGCATCTGTATTCACTTCGACTCTCACATGGTCGTTATTAGAAAGTTACAGGCTTTTTCCTGGAGCCAATTTCAGATACCTTAGTATACGAAAGGTAGCCTCTAGATGAGGTGTTCTTGGTGCATGTATGAACTTGCTAACAACCCCAACTGCAAATGCTATATCTAGTCTTGTGAGTGCAAGAGTATTGTCCTGCATCGATTAGTGGCCTTCCTGTTGAAGTATATTAATTTGTGTATCTCCTAACACCTTAAGGTTTTGGGAGAGTTGGTTAATTTACTGTCAACAAGGTGTACCAGTGAGAAATCACCAACTCACAACTTTAAAATCATCAACCAAACCAAGCCTTAGGCACCAAGGACTTGAAGACTCTTCAAGTTTGAAAAAGAGAAGTAGTTCCACTCGTGGAGAGCAAGAAAACCAAAATATGTATTCATTCAATCATGCCAAGTACAAAAAGGTGCAACCCATATATAGGCTCAAAAACTCATGAAAATAGCAAAAAATAAACTTAGAAATTCCTAAACTACTGGCTATACCTAAGACTTTCTTAAAGTCAAAACTACTAAAAACCTCACTTTTAAAAACAAAAATAACCAAAATCAAGCCCTTCTAGAGAATTTTGTCCAACACTCAAAGGGTCCCACTTTGACTTGTTGACTCTTTAAAATTACTAAAATACAATTGGCAATAATGCTTTATTACACAAATACTCAAAAACAAAATTAAAATGACCCTAATGTCCTAAACTCTAAAATAACTCAAAAAAGCTATTAAGTAAAACAGTAAAATACTGAAATAAAGAGTTAAAAAAAAAAAAAAACTCCATCATGTGTCCCTAAGATGTTCCTCCATATGTCTTTATGTGTGGATCCCACCTTGCCTCTAATATCCGCATCACAGGGCGGGTCACCAACTCACCCACGGTCCATTGCCATCCCAAGTGAAACTTTCAAATCAGCATTTAATTTAGTAAGCAATCAGAGAGAGGAACTAACGATTTGTTAGACAGTGGTACCTATTTATAATGGGATATTGCTGTATTGGTCAACATGATCACCATGAGAATGTTGACAAAGGGGGACAAGAAGTTCAAATAGGAGAATGAATGAGGGCCCCTACCACCCACCCACACACACAAATAGACCAGTTGAGTGGAGAAGGCCTACCCACCCAACCTCCCACACACAAATAAGCTATTTTGAATCAGTGTGGTGCATGCCTGCATATGTAAACACCAGCCCTTAATGGTAAGCCTCCAACAAAGGCACAACTCCTGTTCAGGAATGTTGCTTCTCACAGTTCATTAACAGAATCCCCATAGTCTGGTCCCATTGATGCAGACATCGTGGCTGAAGTGGGACCCACATGAGATGTGGGTGGGACCTACACATGTGGAGCTGTTGATGGGGTCGTGTGTCACAATAATGGAACAACATAATTGGATTTTAATTAGAGTCTTATTAGGATTTATCTAGAATTTTATCTTGAGTTATTTTGGATTTTATTTAGTTTCCTAATGTAACTAGGAATCTTAAGTCTCTAGGATAATGTCTACATTTTCTTTTATTAATGTTAAGTTAAGAGTTACATTAGAATAAAAGTCCAAGTCTAATTTTAAGTCGAGTTGTAATCCCCCCACTTACTTTTAGCCCACGTTTTCTAAGGTCAAAACTGATTTGTTCAGGCTGATTTTGGGGACATTGGAAAGGTTATTCAGTTACCTTTCCAACGAGACCAAGATATTGAGAATCCGATGTAATTTGAAAAAGCTATGACCAAAATACTAAAGGGATATCAGCAAATACTGAAAATAAGACTGAGAAGTCTTTTAATTAATTAATATGAAGTTTTATAACAAAGTCATAGTGGGTTTAGGATTAATTTATGTCAAGTCCTAGTTGATTTAAGGAAACGCAGTGGGTCTATAAACTAAAAAAAGAACCACAACTCTTATGTAAATTAATGATGCAATATTGAAGAATAAAGTTTTTTTTTATTTTTAAAAAGCCATGGCTGATGTTTCTTCCTTCAACCTTTTGACTGGTTGAATCCCTAGTGAGACACTCCATGGATTTTTAAAGCTTGGTGAGACTCCAAGGATCCCCTGATTTGTGGTGAGACTCTAACAACTTAGGTATTGTTCCCCTTTCTTCTTTTCCATATTTTCTTTTCTCGTTTCTTTAATTTAAAGTATTCTTTGATTGCAAAATTAGTATTCTTGATAAACTTTTCGGTTTTCTTGATCTTCTATATACTGTTTCACCATTAAAATCCTTCCATTAAATTTAAGAACCTTTATTGTTGTGTTTCTTGAACCACAAAAATCGCCCCTTCTATTCTTGTCTTTTCTTGATATTTATTTTAGGATTTTGTTCCTTGATCAGTCTACTTACCACCCATACAAATTTCTTGAAGTTTCTCTTTGATTTCATATAGTTCACGATAAAGTGGTATAAAGTGTGTGTGTGTGTGAGAGAGAGAGAGAGAGATTTCAACCCGAATTTCATACACCTCAAAGCTCCACATCAGTACATCACCTTGGATCTCCTACAAAAGAGGCGTCTTTTATGATGTTTTCTCCGCATATTTGTGTGCTATGCATGTCGGTCGGAGAATCTGATGCTCACATCATGTTGCATTGAACCTTTTCATGATGTATTCGGGATTATTTATTATTCTTCTAGCTCTCACATGGGTAATGCCTTGTAGCCTAATTGATCTATTAAGGCATTGAAATGTCCATTTCTCTCATCCTCGAGGGAAAAGGTTTTGGCTTGACATCTTACATGGGATTTGTTGGGGTATTTGGAAGGAACGCAATTGGAGAATTTTTTTAAGGATTGGCTAAATCTCCGAATTTATCGATTTCATCACCTTCGAGGTGGCTTCAAAGGATTTTGAGGGTCTTTCCATCAATGATCTTTGCAGAGACTATTTTCTTGTCTTCTTCATGCTTCATAGCCTTTTGGCTTTGAATTTTCTTTCTTGCTCTTTGTAATTCTGTTTTCCCTGCTCATTTTTTGACCTTCTCAATCATTGTACATTCTCCCCCTCCCTTTTTTTCTCTTTCCCTCTTTTGGTGTTTAATAAAGCATTATTCATTTAAAAAAAATTAGCCCCCCACCCTACCTACCCACCCACCCATTTCTAGAGCCTTCTCATTATCTAACATAAAAATCACAATTAAAAATGCATTCATTCACCATTTAATAGCCCATAATTGAGAAAATTTACTCAAAAATATATCAAAAGCAAAAGTGATCAATTGGAAGCCCAAAAAAAAATAAAGAAAGAAAAGATGGCACTCTCTCCCTCCCCGCTCCCCCCCAAAAAAAAAAATAATAATAATAATAATAATAAAGAAAGAGAGAGAGAGAGAAAGAAAGCACGCATAAACAAGTTAACTCAATAACCTATCATAGGAACCATAACCACTACAGAAGTCCATCTCGGTGAGGGAAAAGAAAGTCAAGGTACGTAATGGGACTGATTTTTAGAGAACAAAAAATAAGGGATAAATGGTGCTGCAAGAACCATGACATGAATAAATGTGAACAAAACTGCTACACTGATAGACTAACACAATGCAAAAATGGAGGGGAAAAAAATCAAAAGCAATATACAGATGTTAATACCTTCTTGGCAAGCCGCTTCCGCTGATTTTCGCGCTTTCTGATTTCATCTCTAAATGGATATAGAGCAGTAGGAGGCAATATCTCACTCAGATCAATTTCACAGAGCTGCAAAGTTTTTGTGGTAAATAGTAAAAATAATAAACTTCTCACACTTAACATAAAAGAAGGCGATGTTTAAATACCTGAAATGTTGTTGTCAAGGAAAAATGACTTAAGAAACGATAACGCCTCCGCATGGCCTCTGACTGACTCACTATCTCCAACTGTAAGATCTTCCCACCAATTCTACAGTTAATTCATCACAGTTAGAAAAATACAACAACAGCAATAAACAGCCCTATCCCAACTATTTGGGGTCAGCAGTGACAAGAGACATGAGAGCTTATGATTAATAGATATGGCCCCACCATATGGGGTGGAAAGGTGGAACAAGATTCATGTAGCCGACCCCAAGTAGTTGGAATAAGGCTTTGTTGAGTTGAATTGAGTTGAGTTATTTGACGATTACTGGGGAAGGCTAAAGAAGATCAGAGTTCAGTACATATAACCTTTTTTCCCTTCAGTACTGCCCAGGTTTTTCATAAATGTTTTTACACTTCAGATAAATCTCTTAACTTCTCTTTGCAATCTGTTTAGTCATTTTTGCATTTGACCAAACTATAGTTATAGTGAAATATAAAGACACATGCATACTCACTAATTCCCTGGCTTCATAAGAGATATAGGAAAACTGATGCAGGATAATGGCCAAGAGCCTCACAAAGTTGTTAAATTAATAATGTGGAAGCAAATAGAATTCAAGACTTGAATTTGAAACACAAGTAGCCACGAAAATTGATTAAACAAAAAAAAAAAGGTATCAGCAAAGAAGGAGAGTCGGAATAGAAAAAGGAAAAGAAAAGAGAGAGAGAGAGAGAGAGAGAGAGAGAGAGAGAGAGAGAGAGAGAGAGAGAGAGAGAGAGAGAAAGAAACAAA
>JAOXJP010056324.1:0-15825 GCA_025762735.1 Platanus orientalis | reverse complement strand
TACCAAAAACATTAAAGGCATTCAGCTTCCAACCAAGAAGAAGGTCCCTTATACTCCGAGGGGTAATGAAACTAACCTCGAAATCCTTAGCACTACCATACCAAACTTCTCATGAAAAAGGGCAATGAAGAAATAAATGGTCACTCGATTCTACATTCTGGTAGCACAACAAGCAGACACTGGTCAAGAAAAAACTCTTCCTCCTTAGCATATCCATAGTCGAAACCTTATCTAAGACTATTGTCCACAAGAAGAATTGGACCTTTAAGGGCATTGCATTGTACCAAATGAGTCCTCATGGCCCTTAGACCTCCTCAACATTTGCTAGGTGGGTGTAGCAAGCTTTAACTGAGAACTTTCCCCCTAGGTCTCCCAGCCAAACACGCCGATCCTCCTCCCCTAGATGCACCTGGCTATCCTGCAATCGAGCGAGGAACTGAGCCATCCTCGAGATCTCCCTATCAAACGCATCTCTCCTGAAGATGGGATGCCAAACCACTCCCTGACCATCTACAGAGAAATGCCTCGAGACTACAGCATTTGGGTCCTCAGCAATGGCAAACATGTCTGAAAACTCCGAGGCTAGCGGTATGCCTCCACACCAGGCATCTAACCAGAACCTGATTTTCCTCCCATTCCCCACTTCATAGCCAATACCTGACAAAAATTTTGCAAGGTGTTTCATAATAGCACGCCAAGGGCTACACCCATACGCACCACAAGGGACCGACAGCTTCCAACCATCTCTAACCCCATATTTGGCTAATACCACCTTCCTCCACAGGTAATCCTCTTCCAGTTCAAACTGCCATAACCACTTGCACAACAATGCCTGATTTTTAGGCAGTAAACTCCTTAAACATGCCCCACTTTTTCCTTTAGGGATGCAAACTCTGTTCCAAGCCACCAGATGCATCCCACAATCCATCTCACTACCTCCTCTCCAAAGAAAGTCCTATTGAATCCTCTCCATTTTATGGCACACCGAAACTAGAAATTCATAGAGGGAAAGGTAGTGGATTGGAATACTTGCCAAAGTCGCCTTTATTAAAGTGAGTTTGCCCCCTTTGGATAGGTATCTCGTTTTCCACCCATTAAACTTGCATCTCATTCTGTCTATCACTAGGTGCCATATCTCCTTCTGCTTATATGAAAACCCTAGCGGGAGCTCAAATATTTGGTAGGAAGGGATCCCCTCTTACAGCCCAAATCTGCCGCCAGCTAGTCCAAATTTGGCACATCCCCCACCGTGCTCTTATCGAAGTTTAGACGCAAACCCAAAACTACCTCAAAGCAACGGAGAACACATCTAAGTAATCTGATATGCCTTTGAGAGTTATTGCAGAAAATAATGGTATCATTTGCAAATTGCAAATGGGAAATAATCAACTCATCTTGACCCTGCTCCACTGAGAAGCCTTTAATCATACCCACTTCCGACGCCCTACCAATCAGCCCACCTAGCACTCTAGCCACCAACAAGAACAGGAGAGGGGAAAAAGGATCACCCTGTCGCAGACCCCTAGAGCAACCAAAGTGGCTTCGAGGAACTCCATTAATAAGGACTGAGAACGATGCTAAGCTGAAGCATTTCCTCATCCATTCCCTCCATCGAACCCCAAACCCATGTCTCATCATCACATATAGCAAAAAATCCCAGTTAACATGGTCATAAGCCTTCTCAAGATTCAGCTGGCAAAAAACACCTGGCTTGCCTTCACGAATTCAGGCACCAATGCACTCACTAGCACATAACACCCCATCCACCATAGGCCTACCTTTAAGAAAGGCCCCTTGCTCCCTTGACATGATCCTGGGAAGAACCTCCTTAAGCCGTAAAGCCAAACATTTGGATATGATTTTGTAAGTGCTACCTACCAAGCTGATAGGCCTAAAAGCCAAGATACAGACTGCACCCTCTTTTTAGGGGATCAAAGCAATATAAGTAGCATCGCTTCCTTTGTCCAGAAAGCACCTCTCAAAGAAATCATGCATCACCATCATAAGATCCTTCCTAATCACATCCCAACATGCCTTATAGAAAGCTAGAAAAAATCTGTCTGGCCCCAAGGCTTTGTCTCCATCCAAGCTCCAAACCGCTTTCTTCACTTCCTCTTCATCAAATGGTCTTTCAATCCAAGCTGACTGCGCTTCCTCAAGTTGGGGAAAGTTTAAACCCTCCACCTTTAGCCTAAAAGGCCTTTGCTCCGAGAATAAACTCCTAAAATGATCTTCCACATGATTTGATTATCTCCTCATCCTCCACCCGAGCACCATTCGCATGCAAACCAGATATATTGTTGATGGTCCTGCGAGCATTTGCCACTTTATAGAAAAACTTGGTATTATTGTCCCCTTCCTTCAACCACGGAACCCGAGACCGCTGTTGCCACATTACTTCTTCCATAACAAGAATTCTATCAAACTCTTTCCTCAACTCTTTTCTATATTTACTCTCCTCCTCCGTCAAACCCTCTGACTCTTCCTTAAGATCACATTTTTGAATCTCCTCCAGACAAGCCATTTTCCTTCTCTCTATATCCCCAAACACCTCCTTGTTCCAGATTCTCAAGTTGGAGTTTCAATTGAAATATTTGACTAGGAGAACCCCAAACCTCCAAATCATTTCACCAACCCTGAATCATCTCCACAAAACCCAGGTGAAGAAGCCACATATTTTGGAATCTAAAGGGACGAGGACCCCCATAAGAATGAATATCCCCTCCTTTCAACATAAGAGGAATGTGATCAAAACCAGGTCTAGGCAAAGCATACACACATGCTTAAGGAAATAAGTCCTCCCACTCCCCTGACACTAGGAACTTGTCTAGCTTGCTCAATGCAGGGTTTGCCTGGAAATTTGACCAAGTGAACCGAGCACTTGAAATTGGCAGATTGATCAATTCATTTTTATCAACAAAATCACAGAACTCATCCATCCCCAGAGTCCTCGTCGCCCTATTTCTATCTTTAAGATAGAGAACCTCATTGAAATCCCCCTCAATAATACACCAAGGCAGATCCTAGCCTCTTCTAATCCCATCAAGTTCATCAAGAAAAGCCTCCAGGTTTACTCCCTCCGTTGGACCGTAAACCCCCATTACAATCCATCTCTGCACTTCTCCCTTATAAGTAGCCTCAAGCGAAGCCGAGTATGATTCTGCCCACACTTCTATGAAAGACACCATCTCCTTATTCCACATCAATAAGATCCCCCCTGCTGCCCCCATTGAAGGCACTATGATCCAACCTGGATCAGAGAAGTCACACAAACTAAGAATCACATCCCTATCAACCGACTGAAGCTTGGTTTCCTGTAGGATAATAATCTTAGGCTTATATTTGCCCACCAACCCCTTCACTAGGCGCCTTCTATCATGACAACCTAAGCCCCTAACATTCCAAGTGAAAATGGAGCACTTCATGACCTTCTAGTATGGGCACCCCTCTTTTTCCTCCCTGATCCCTCCCCAACCACTGCCCATTTCTTATCATAAGATAATCCCCATCCTAGGTTTTTTAATTCCTTTGACAAGTGTTCTATGTTCCTAATTGCCACTTCTTTAATAACCTGTCGACTACTCACCGTCTTCTCTAGTTCTGCGAAGAGCTCCCATGCCAACTCTTCCAACCCCTCAAAAGATAGCCCTAGGACAACAGTTACCTCCTTAATTTTCTGCATAACCCACTCCGAAACTGCTGCAATGGGGGCTTCCTCCAACCCCTATTCAGACCACTCCACAAGAGCCATTTGTCTCCTATGGCCCAGTTTCACAGACTCACCCACCGAACATTGAAAACCCCCCTCACTGGCGCCATGCTTCAGGAACCAGGCCTTATCTCCCTACTGGCTTACTACGTGTGCTGACTCTTCCTCACAAAAATCCCAAAGGGACGAATAGGGGTCCTCACAAGTATCAGCCATATTCTGACTGAGGCTGCCCCAATCTAACACATCTCTTGCTCGTCCTTGAAACAATGTCTGGCACAGTACAACGTCACCTAAAGGCCACAAGCTCAGCCAATGATCCCAATCATACTCAGGTTCTACTGCAGTTCCTGACCTAGGTTGGTTTACTGCTCTATTCCTAGGATGTAATGGAATACCTTGACCAATTCCTCCCAACCAGGCCTACGAGCAGAGCACATCAAGATTAATGATAGCCTGGGCACCATGTTCTCTCAGTGAGTTTGCTTCCCTGCCTCTTCTGAAGGGATCGATCAACGCCTTGGTCCCAGGAATTCCCTGTCCTCCCCCAGTGTTCCAGCTGACAGGAGCTCCATCCACGCATGCCAAGTCTAGAGCAAGGATGTGATCCTTCCTGTTATCCACAATCGAGTAGGGCCCTAGGGGAGCATCTACTTGAGAACCATCCCAACCCTAGAGTTCGCGAGCCTCAGCACCTTCGATTCCCCCTGAGAAACTATCGCCTTCCTTCACCTCGCGATACTTGGGGATAGATTGAATTCCAATAACACCCTCATACCCTTCCGCCATATTAAAATTTTCACTTACGGGCTGCCGACTGTTGGAATCACAAATGAACTCCTTTATCTTTCCCATAATTACATTGGAGCCCCCACTGCTATATGAATTAACATCAGCACCCCCTCCCATCTCGTATAAATTGCAAGCAGGCCCTTCCGCCTCCTGTCAATTTACAATAATACCCTCCCGATTATTTAAATTTCCCTCAAGCCCTTCCACCTCATTTAAGTTTCCTGCCTACCCCTTGTGCGATCCTGAATTATCTTGATCCCCCTCGTCCTTATGAAAAGATTCCAAGACCTATTCCTTCGTTTGCCTGCCCTTGATTTTTCTCCCCAGGGCACCGGACGATAGCTTCCCGCCATCTAGCGATTTGTTGGCTTCCTCTGTCGCGACATGCACACAATCTCTGCCGACATCTGACAGCCCCCCAAGATCGTGAGTTGTTGCAGAGGGTGATTTGCTCGTCTACCTATCACCTGCCCTCTTATCAATTTGAAATTTGAATTCCCTCCCCGGTAGAACAGCTGCCGACAATGGAGTCTCCGGAGGTAACAAGCGAATCACCAACCTCACTTTCTTTCCCTTATCAAACAAAGAAACCACCCGCAGGATTCTTTCTAAGGGGCCTTCTCGCACCCCAATCTTCATAGCTTCACACAATGCGAGAGAGCTAGTGGTGTTAACAACCCTTACGAATCCTCCACAGAGGCCGCCGATCGCTCTGAAGAAGCCCAGCGACAGATGAAGTGGAAGGCCAAAGACTTCAATCCAGTGGATTGAAGGTTGATTGACAACCTCTATAGAATTTACCCTAGGCCACCATCTCCGAAACTCCAGCTTGCCTCCTCTCCCAACTCCCTGAAGGAACTAGAGATTGACCAGCCTCTTAGTTTCCTGTAGCGATGATAGAAAAACAATACAGCTATTGTTCCCCAGGTTGCTCCACTTTGGTATCTCCTTCAAACCTAGGGTGTCCCGGATTCGAGCACAGTCAAGCTCCCAGTTCAGCGAGCCCCCCTTCCTTTTGCACACCACCGCCATGTCCCAGAATCCAAAAGATGATTGAGACCCATACACAGCTTTAATCCCAAGGTGGTCATCGTCGGCTACAATTTCCCTAGCAACCCTGGGGCCAAATGTCAACCATATTCCCAGACCCTGTTGTGCCTCCCCAGGAGGTATGAACCCTACTACACTCTCTCTACTTTGAATGTCTGGGAGTGGTTCTCCCTTAGTCACCATCCTTTCATCCGACCCATTTAATTCCAAGATCCCATTGTGCAGGTGATTCCATCCCTCCTGCTTGGGTCCTTCAGGAACAACCACAAACCTTTCCCTGCCTTCTTCATCCAGCGAGGACACCTACACATACTAACCCCTGGCATTTTCCCTTCTCCAAAAGAACAACACCCTCGAGCCTTCTTTTCTTGACCGAATGAGGTGATTCTAATGTGGTAAGGAAAGTGTCTCTTCAAAGCAATCAGCCAACCAGAGAGCATTTCTCCGAGTTATCTTCTCCTTCCCCAACCAGTCAATCTTAATATCGAATGTCTTGGCCTCAATAGGGATGATCTTTGTCTTCCTCCAACCAACCATTTCAACAGAGATGTAAGCCTCCAACTTTGGTACATGTTTAAAGAATAAGGAAAGGCCCATTTGTGGAATGATCTTTTCCTAAAACAAATTTATTTTATTTCGTGTAGCATCATCAATTTACATAAAAGATGTGGTTCTTTTATAGACCTACTACTTTTCCTAAACCAACTAGGACTTGACATAAACTAACCCTAAATCTACTATGACTTTGATATAAAAACTCCATTTGAAATAATTAAAAGATTTCTATGTCTTATTTTTGTCACTTGTTGATATCCCCTTAGTATTTTGATCATAACTTTTCCAAACATTGAATTCTCAAAATTTTGGTTAAGTTGGATAGATAACTTAATAACCTTTCAAATGGCACCAAAATCAGCCCAAATAAATAAATTTTGACCTTTCAAAATAGAGCCTAAAGAAAAGTGACAGGATTACAACTTTAACTTAAAATTAGACATGGACTTTTATCCACTCCTAATCACATAAGGAGTCTTAACATAATCCAAATAACAATAAAAGATAAAGTCTAATATTAAAACTACTAAAACTATAAGGTTGTCTCTCTAACTGGTCCACATGACCCCAACTAAAATCAGGCACAAGATCACACCATACTTCATTTTGTGGACATCATATATATCTTAAGCTAGGGTATTCAAAATATAACTCTTGTAGAGATGGTCTACAGTGTCCCATGTTGTACATGCCCCGGATCTAGCAAGCTCTAATTGGTCCTCAGGTTCAATAGATCTAGGCCCAGATAATACCCATGAAATGGATATGGTTTTAAGTACAAAGAGAAGTTTGTGTTTCCATCTATTATAGTTGTAGCCATCAAAAGGTTCGAACTTTGACAACTCAGGTGTAGGTAACTAGTTTGTAACCACGGTTAAGCAACCTAGATTCCGTATTCAGGTTTAAATTTATTGTAAAAATAACAAAGTTAACCAAGTTGCTACATAGATACAAACCACTTGCAGTAACCAGAATTTCACTCGCAGCTTCTATTGGATCAACATATACCAAATTATGCAAGATTAGGACTAAGGCATGTTGTTGAGTATTGCCAATTCCATGTCATAGAGTGTAGGGGGTACAAGTGTGTAGCTGATGGACGAGAAAGGACTTTCAAGTGGTTAAGAGTGAATCTTAAGGACCTACATCACAGGCAAAGGGAAGCTGAAGCGAACAAATGATTGAAATAGGTAAAACATGAATGTGACCAACCAAGCTTAGGTTTGTGGACTTAGAACTCACCCACACAACCATAGAAGTGGTCCGCAGCCAATCCAAAAGACCCAAGTGAAAACAAGGATCAAAAGAGGCAAAACTAAAAAAAGTGAATTTGGGACCAGTCCCAAATTAATTAGGAATGGTCACAATTTAACCGTGACTGATCATGTAGGCTTGGTCCTAAAATTTTTGGGATTGGTCCCCAGTAGCATAAATAGAAAACTTCCAAAATTTCGAACTCACGAATCTTGGAATTGATTGGGGATCTTTAGAGGTTTTAAGGTTATTTAAGGACTCCAAAAGCATTGAAAATGACATTGAATGAAACGACAAAAACCTCAATGAAAGTGAAGAGAAAACGTTGTCTGAGAACCGTTATTGCAAGTGGTCCTTGAAAAATCATTGTGTTACGCACAAAAGGGCTGTTAGAATCATTCCACACTGATTGTTTGAAGTGGGAAAATGAGGCTTAGTTTCAGACCTGCAAATCCATAGAGAAAGCTCTGAGAGTGACCAATCTCCCAAGTATTTTAATACAAAGGTGTCTGAATTTATTTTATCCGCTACATAATATTATTATTGCGCATATATTTGAATTAAACGGATAAAATACTTGAGCAAACTGTTATCCTTCAACTAAATCTACTTACTAAGAAGCATTACTAAGAGAAGAGATTTGACTCTTCGTCTGAACTGATTTCAACTAGAATATACGCCTTTCAAGAGGCAATTATATGTAAGAAAGTTGATTACATGACTCTAATCATTTAGCAAATTTTGTGCTTTCGTTGGAATCACCGGAGGCATTCTTTAACCCTCGCCGGAGACACCAAGGGTTGACACTTAGTTTGCCGGAGTCACCAAACTGGTAGTAGAGTAAGGTTTTTGTGATTAATTTTCCCTTGAAATATGTTGTTATTATTAATAAAATTAATCCGCTCTGTGAGGAGCTTTCTATAGTGGACGTAGGTACTCTTTCCAAACCACCTTAAAAAGAGGTGTCTATCTATCTGTCATTGATTTTCCTGTGCATCTTTCTTTTTACAACACCTTAAAATCTTGCATTGAATATTTGTTATTTGAATGGTGATTGCGTTTTGACAACAAGATAAAAGTAAAATAAAAATTGCTCTTGTTATCCGAATAGAATTAAAATTTAATCGTACTTTAGTTGGAAGATTTAGAAAAGTCATTCAATAATTGTAACATCCTATTCACCCCTCCCCCCCCCCCTCTAGGATAATGGGACTGAAATTTCACATGTTGGCAACACCGTCCTTAAACCTAATTCTGCATCCCCTCTTGGATCTATTCCTCAATGTTGCAGGTGTAAATAGTTAAGCTCTAGGATTCAACAATCCTCGATTTCTTCATTGCTAGTGTAGCACTAAGTAGCAAGGGCGGGCGACTTTTCAATAATGTTCCATCTCAGACAATAAATAGAGGAAAAACATAAGAAGATTTCATAGAAAGGAAGACGAGTATACTCTGTATCTATTGCATAGCCCTAATCCTTGTATATAGTATAACACCTTAAATTGTTGGAGGCAAGTTAAAAGGATCACTTGTTATGGCCCATTATGTTAGCCCATTAACACCATTTCGGCAAGAAAACGACTTGTTGAGTTATGGGTTCTCCAATAGTCAAAACATTTAAAGTCCACTAACTTGTCTTCTAACTATAGAAAATGGCTAGTTAACTTATGAGATTTGCAACATTAAAAGGTTTTATTAAGGAGCAAAAAAAAAAAAATATTAATGTAGGGGTTCAAGGGCTAATCCTAGGACCTCTACTAGATGTACACACGCATAATACGACATGGCATAATGCAGCACACCTGCGTGCGTGTGTGTTGTACCATGTAACATAAGCCCAAAACACATATTCAAGAGGTGTGGAAACACTCCCATATATAAAGTGAAGAAAGTTTTTCTTCCTAACCGATGTGGAACTAAACCTTTAGAGGTTTAGTTTTCTCATTCTTAAATAAAAGACTTTCATGATTACAAAATTGGATTTGATAGTTATTTTGTAAAAGGCTATAAAGTTTATATGTCATAAATTTTGGCAAATAGTTGCTTTATGAGTTAATAAAAATCTTTCAACTTTATGACTAATATATTATGATTTGACTTTTCTTTTCTTGAGTTAGAATTTAAACCAATAAAATATAACAATATTTTCACTAGAGATGAATGATACCTCGAATATTGTTGATCTTCCACGGAATATGGTTCCTGTTGGTTGTAAGTAGGTGTATACTATCAAGTTAAAACCTGATAGGATAGTGGATCGCTACAAAGCTCGTCTAGTTGCCAACGATTATACTTAGATCTATGACATTGATTATTAGGATATGTTTTCTCCAATTATGAATCTAAATTATATTCGGGTTTCATTATCTTTGGCTACTTATCAAGGCTAGACTCTTTTTTATGTGAAAAATGGTTTATTGCATGGTGACTTGGTCGAAGAGGTCTATATGAAACTTCCTCTTAGTTTTCATCCTTCCATTTGTAAAGAAAAAGTTTGTCGATTAAAAAAATCTTTATAGACTAAAACAATCTCTTTGGGCTTAGTTCGAGCAATTTTGTATAACAATACTATGGGTTTCATCAGAATCAAGCAAACCACACTTTACTTATAAAGCAGAAGGTAGCCAAATTACTACCTTGATTGTATGCAATAATAATATTGTTACCATAGGAAATAAATTTGTTGAGATGTCTCAGTTGAAGTATTACTTGGTTAAGAAGTTTGAAATTAAGAATTTAAGATAATTACACTATTTTTTGGGTATTGAATTTTCTCAATTAAAGAAGGGCATTTTTATTTCATTGCGCAAATATACTCTAGATCTTTTGACTAAGACTAGTATGAAGGATTGTAAACCCAATGAGACACCTATAGATCCAAATCAACGTTTTACTGATGATGTTGGTGGGAAGCTTATTGATGATGGTCAGGCTGAGCATCTATTGGCACTTATATATCTCACTTTAACGAGGCCATTTATTTCTTATGTCGTGAGTGTTGTCAATCAATTTATACATGCGCCTACCACTGTCCATCTTAAGGTTGTCTATCGTACACTTTGGTACTTGGACCGAATCCTAATGCTAGATTATTGTATACTAGGCATGTTGGATTATATGTTGAAGCTTATAAGGATGTTGAATGGGTTGGATTTTTGTCTAATAGGAGGTCAACCTATAGTTACTGTACTTCATTGTGGTTACCTTGTCACATAGCAGAGTAAGAAACAATCAGTTGTTGTCGGTTCTAGTGTTGAAGTGGAGTTCCGCTCTAAGGCCCATGGTGTATATAAACTTCTTTGGATGTGTCTCTTCTTATCTAAGCTTGGTTTCGCTATTACTGCTCCTATGAATCTATACTATGACAACAAAACTGCCATAAGCAACCCATTATCCTATCTAGCATGATCACACCAAGCATATCAAAGTTGATCAACATTTAATCAAGGAAAAGCTCCTTTCAAGCATTATTTATACTCCTTTTGTTAAAATTGGGGATTAGCTTGTTGACTTGTTCCCCAAAGGTCTCAGTAGTGCTCACTTTGATACTTTGGTTGGCAATCTGGGTTTATCAAATATCTACCACCGAGCTTGAAGGGGAGAGTGGACCTATGAGGGGTATTTTTTCTTGTCTTTTCTCTTATGTTCTTATTATATTATTATGTGCTAGTCTCTCTCTACTCTCATACATTATTATTGAGGGTATTTATGTACTATGATATATATATATATATATATATATATATGAGAGAGAGAGAGTGAGAGGGACCTACTACTCTACATTTTCTCTTTCTCTTCTCCTCTCTTCTTCTCTACTCTTTTCTTCTTCCTTCATTCTTGAATACATAAAACAACAACTCTAAACTCCAACCCCACAACCAGCACTCCTAAACTCCAATCATTTCACAACTATGGCCACAAACATTAGCACTTTTAAACCCCAAAACACTGCCCTAATTACTATCACAAATGCTAAATCATCCCCTAATATCTCACTTCAGTCATATCACTCAATCAGCCAGCCCATTAAAACCCTAAACCTAGCAGCAATTTTAGAATTTAAACCTTGAGCACCTAACTTTAGAGCCAAACCCTTTTATTCAAGAAACCCATTGTTCTTGGACATCCTATATCACAGTTACAAGTAGTCCTGTGTTGTAATTACTGGCTATGTCATGTTCCTTTTACCTTGACTTATGGCACGTACCATGTTTCTTTCATCTTATCATCCAGAAATTGGAAGAAATAAGTATAGGTCAGGTTGCTATTTAGTAATTTATGCAAATAACAATGGGCATCAAGTGAGAGACTTTAACACATGGGAAACAAAGTATTCATAGGATATAGAATGATGGATAAAAAAAATTGAAAAAATTCTTAGCAATATTTGTTCATACAGTGTGTTGATCAAACATGAAAGAATTAGCAGGATTTCGAAAGAACCATGGTAAGAGTTACATATTTCCAAGATTAGATTTAGAGGGGTATAAAGAAAATAACAGATTACCAGTTGTAGATATCAGTTATGTCCCCGTATTCTGCAATAAACAAACAAAAGGTTAAAAAAATGTAGTAAATAAACCAACTAATACTGGAAAGTGAAAACTTGAGATATAGATCTTTCTATGTAAATTAAGTTTGTGATACACAACTAACTAATAAACTATGTTCAACAAAATGATGAACAAATTAGTTAGGTCTACTCCAAACAATAAAAAAAGCTCCAACTGAAACTTACACAACTTCAAATTATTAGATCACTATAATATCATAATAACCCATCTCTAAGATATCAATAATGATCCTACTCAAACTCTTCCAGTGTGTTTTGCACTTCCAGTCCCAAGCTCGGATGAAGAAGGTTAAGTCAGGTTGGCAGCCGGCATAAAAAACCTTTAGTCAAATGCATTTAATTACCAGTCATCGCGTGGCACTTGAGCAACTGTATGACGCACAACAACAAAAACAACAACAACAATAACAAAGCCTTATCCCAAAGTCAGCACATTCATTTGATAGTTCCCCTGGCAAAAAAAATCAACAAAAACCTCTAACAATTCATCTTTGATAATATCCCAACACTCTTAATAAAAAAAGCATAAAGAAGGCATCTGACCCTGAGGACTTGTCACAGTCCATGCAAAAAACTGCATTCTTGACCTCTTCTTCAGAAAAGCCCTCTTCAATAGATCTGGTTGTATCCACATCCAACGCATTTGAGAACAAATTCTCAATTAATGGCCTCTCCCTCTCCTCTTTAGCATAAAAATTTGCAAAGAATCTTATTGCATCATCTTTAATTTTGTCAAAGTCTTCCACCACCTCATCTTGAATTACACAATCTTGTAATCAAGTCCTTCTCTTTTTCTTTTTTCTTTTTTTCCATTCACAATCTTGTGGAAGAACTTCGTATTCTCATCACCCTCCTTAAGCCATTTACATTTAGCTTTTTAGCTCCAGTGGATTTCTTCACATCTCAAGACGACTTCCATCACCATTAATAGATCTTTGAGTTTGGCAGCCATATCCAAAGGAAGGACCCCATCCAATTCCATCTTCTGATCTAGCCTTTGGATTTCATCCCAAATTGAGCCTTTCTATTAATATAACCTCCCAAAAGTTACCTTCTTCCACTCGGAGAGCTTCCTTTTAACATATTGAAGCTTCCTCATAAAGTAAAAGCCTTCTCTACCAAAAACATCACATTTGTTCCACCATTGATCAATGGTGCTCTTGAAAGACAAGTGTAATATCCACATTTTCGAATCTAAAAGGAGAATGCCCATAAGTAGGCTTGGAAGTATTTGATACAATGGGCCAGTGAACATAAGCAATCTTTGGCAAAGCCTTTCGGACAAAATGAGGGTAAAGGTCCTCCCAACAATTGGAAACAAGAAACATGTGCAGCCTGCAGATAATGAGGCAATCTTGGCCATTTGTCCAAGTATATTTAGCATTTATCAAAAGGCAATCCCAAAGAGGATACTACTGCACAAAATCCCTCATGCTTCGAGTGATAACACCAGGCCAGTTTTTCTCATTCACAAATTTATCATGTTAAAGTCCCCCTCCCCACCCACAGCCTTGCCCATCTTTTGCGAATGCCAAAAGGTTCCTCCCAAAAAGGATTATGGATCTGAGGGGTAGAGAGACCATAAACCCCAGTGAGCCTCCATTCAAACCCCACTGTGCAGTCCACAAGATGAGTCGATATAGAAATGTTTCCCACTATTTCATCCACTTTTCTAACCAATTGAGGGTTCCAAGCCACTAATAAACAACCAGCCACACCCAAAGCAAGAATAGCACATCATTCTGAAAAATCATGAACGATGGCACTCCAAATCAGCCTATCCTTCAACAATTCATATTTAGTTTCTTGGAAGATAATCACATCCGGCTAATATGAATACATTCCCAAACTAACCTGCACTTTTCACTCCTCTCAACCCTCTAACATTCCATGAAACAATCTTCATTCAGTAACATGCTTTTTTTACCCCTATTAGATATCCTTGTTCCCTCATTTCAACCGATGTCATCACCATTCTTCATTTCCCACACAGGATTTCTTAACTCCTGTTTAACAATAACCTTCTAAGTCTCCACATCCACATCTACAAAATTCGATGACAAAAAACCTGTCCTTTAGTCCCATCCTCCCTAGCATAACATCAATCCCTTTCTTGACCATACCAGAATCAGACTCCACTCCTCTGATAAAATCCCTGTTAGGCCCATCCCCATCCATACATTACAAACATTTATGGCATTCCACAATTCCCTTGGCAATAGGATTAGAAAAAATAGCAGGATGTAAAGCATTAGGAGAAAATATAGGAGTATGAAGTAGTATAACCACTAGGACTATTCAAAGCAATGGGGTTAGAGACCCATAGCATGTTAATTCATAACAAAGGAAGAGGGATTAGTGGTACCTGTTTTGCATGCAAAGGGGGAGAAGAATAATCCGGTTTATTACCTTCCAACGGCAAAGGTTCCTTGTGTTCAGCTGTCTTGCCCGCACCAAGATCAGAAGCATCCTTCAAGGAGGCCGTAACAGGCTCAGGTAGGGATCCAGGAATCATGAACTCTGGAGAATCTATGTAGTTAACAATTCTGAGATTGCGAACAGGTGTATAAAAAAACTCCTATAATTCCACGACTGTTATCAGAGCATCTTCCCCACCCTTCATACTCATTTCTTCATCGAAAAAATCTCCTCACTTGAGTTGGATCCCTGATTCTCAGAGATTAAGGTCCGCCCCCAGTTACCATACCTTAAATCCCCCAACCCCAATGGATCAGAATTAAATGTTGGCATGTCCTCTTGGCTTCCCACAAGTGGTAGGCAATTCCACCACCAATGCTGGGAATTTAGGGGAAATTTCTGGAGTCACAAACTCAGCTTCATCACCCAGTGTAGAGGTGCGACCCAAGCTATTCAACTAGGAACACAGCCTACTGCTGCCAAAGTAACTTCTACTAGTGCTAACCTCATTCGAGGGAACACTCAACCTGGAAAAATGCCTACCCGACAACAACCTCAAACTGCCGGATGAGGCCCAATCAAAATTCATCAAAGACTCCAACTAATCCGATGATTTTGAATCTCTCTGTTGCTTGAAGATCTTCCAGGCACCATAAAAAAATCTCACGAACCTCTCATTTATATCGCAAGCCCCATTCACTAATACTGCAATCTCAGAGATATGTCCCTCTGTAATTTCTAGATGTAGATACCCTAGGTCTTGACAGAGACGAAGGTGATAGCCTTCGATTCCCCTCAATATTTGAAAAGTTCGACCAACACACACCATGGGCCCTGTCCAAACACATGTCCATTTCATTTCTTTCCAGTCTGCTACTGGGCCTGGCCCCCTCAAGATTGGACACCTCTTTCCTTTGAGATGGGCCCAGGCCATTCCCTTTAGGATGCCAAACCCAAGAGTCCTTGAGATGAACCTTCACACCTTGATCTAATTGTTGGCACGCATCCCTGGATACACCAATCAGATGCCAATCGGACTGACCGAAATCCCTACCCTGTGTGAATTACAAAATTTGAATGGTTTTATAATTTCCCTCCCTCTTGTTTTGAAATTGACGACTCCCTTCATCAAAATATCAAATATGACTAAGTAAGCCTTATCAATCCCAGATCCTATGGCCAAACTTTATTGCAATAGGAATCATGAAGAAGAGAGATATCCCCCTCATCGCCCTCCATCTGTCCTCTAATATCCCCTCACCCATCACCATCCAATGGTACTAAGAAAGCCATGATGTCATCCTTTACCTAAGCCCTACCTCTACCCAAGGTTCAAAATGTCGGTGTCGGTGGAAATATCGGTCAGGCCCAAATAAGACATATTTCGGAAATGTCAAAAATATCGAAAAGAAATATTGTAAAAATCGTGGAAACTTAAGAAGCATATTCTAATCTAATTATATATGCACAAGGA
>JAOXJP010056313.1:0-15825 GCA_025762735.1 Platanus orientalis | reverse complement strand
AAACTTGTGACCGTTAACTTGACCGTTGCAAGTATTCTCTCGGAATCGCCTAGATTCAGACCATTTTTGGTTGGAATGCAGGTTGAAGAGGCTTTTAACTGAGATGGAATCCACTGGGAATCGCACGCATAACGAGCCGGTTTTTCCAGTGCACCAGACGCCAAGAAATTGGGTTTTCCTTAGAATGTCGTATGCGATTCCACCAAAAACGACCCATTAGAAAACAATCAGACACGGCCTAAATGAAAGATTTCTCGGTGGAATTTTTTTTCTCTCTTTTTCTCCAAGAAATCTGTATTAAGGTTAATCAGAACAGAATTTTTTCTGTATAGAATTGGGTAAACTGAAATGTCAGCTATGGTTCCAAGATCTGCATTAAATCTATTTTCTTTTTAAAGTCCAGAATAAAGTGCTGAAATAAGTCTAAATTTTGAATATTCGGTGAAACAAGTCAAAGTTCATGTCTCCAATTTCTTAGATCTTAAGAATATATTTTTATGAAAAATAAATATTTTGCTCAATTCTTAGGTATTCTCAGAAATAAAAGCACAGCAAGTAAATGGTAAACATTGAAAGATTAGGGAATAATTGAGGATTAAAAAGCAAGTAGTCTCATCAACAAAACTAGAGAACAATTAAGACATGAAAGCCTAAGTTGATAAACTGATAAAATTTGAGAGAAGCAAACCATACCATATTTAATTAGTCTTTTTGAGTTGATGATGGAGAGATAAATTGTTGTATTAAGCTATTATCAATGGTAATTGGTAGGAGTTTGGGGTTATTTATTTTAAATTTAGTGATAGGAAACAGAAAGAGCTCCTTCAGCCCAAATGTGTGGAAAAGCCAATAAAACGGCCTGCCTAGCAAATTTCCTAGGCCAAATTCAGTATGATGGGATAAATTTGGATCTGCTCTTGGAGACATTTTTCTTTCAGCATTTGTAAGATTTTTCCAGCCATTTTGAAATGAATCTAGTAAAATTGAATGGTTGAACACATCCATTTGTATTGGTTTTTGGCATTGTAGATCTCTCTCAAGAGGAATACATCAAATGAGAGTGGTTTTCATGTACACTTATTTGAACATATTTTTGCCTTAGGAGGCTAGAGTACTCAAAACTCTAGAGTTACCCTTAGAGCTAAAAGAAAGGAGATTTCATTAAAATAGACCTCAGAACAATTGATGGTTTGGTGTGGTCACACACATTTTGTGACAGAAAATTTGCTCTCTCGGAAAAAAGAAAAAACATCAACCACATGAAACAACTATATAGTCAAGCCTTATATATATATATCATCTCTTGCAAATATAGATCCGTGGACTGCGCAACAGTCTCAATCCAAGGTTGAGCTCTTTTGAATTGCGACTTCTCTAGAAAATACACTAGTCGTCTGTAGCATTCATTCAATCATAAACCACTTTTATAATATTAAGAAATGTGGACAATGTTTTGGAATAGATATAGTAATTGCCATTTTATGAGTAGTTAGAATAAATAAAGGTTGAGATAAGCTATCACTAGCTTCTCAATCGATTAGTGTTTATTGAACTCCAGTTTAACGTGTCTTTCACTGCAACAAAAATACAAGTCATTGTCATAGTTAGTGGCTTGTTCATAGATAGAAAGAGGTTATATATAACATAAAAGGGAAACATATATACTGTATTTAATCCTGTTTGCGTCCAAAGGGAAAATCTGACGTGAATGGATGCTGAGGTGACCAGTGGGCCCAAATGGAGAATTTTGGCGGCAGAAAAGTGGGTTTGACGTGGATTAGAGGATAGGATGACCAGTGGAGCCCAATTCCACAAACGTAGGTAAGTCAAATCTCTTCTTCTAAAAGAGCCACGATCAAAAGGGGGAGCTATTAGCGCAGAAGTTTCAAAACGTCTACAATATAATGGAGTCTGAAGGAAAAATAGGCCACTTCTCCATAAACATGCAATCATGGAGAAGGTGGCCATAACTGATAGAAAACACTTATAAATAGAGAATCAGAGGCAAGGGGATCAAGATCTCTCGATCAACAAGCCAATAAATAGTCAATTTGTCAATTTATCAGTTCGCCCCAGCGGGTTTTACTTCATTTCCGTCTAGTTATTTTTTTCTTGCAACAGTCGTAGCTGAAACTTGTCTTCAAGAAGCTCCCAACCAGCTTGGTATTCAATTTCAGGCAGATTCTGAAACTCAGTCCATAATTGTCATCAACAAACTCCTAGGAGGTTGGCATGAGAATTTTAGTCACCTAAACTTCTGATTTTTGTCTGTAATTTGTTATTGACGAGTTCTCAAGAGCTTGGCATACAATTCTCAGTTAGTCGCTAGAAATTTTGGTTTATAGCTTGTCATCAACAAGTCCTTTATAGCTTAGCATACAAATGTCAATCTAATTTCAAGGCTTTGTAAGTGCTTGATTTATTAATGTTTATATACTTGCATTCATTTCATTCATGTTTGTTATCTTGGTGTGAATTGTGATAAAGTCCCTATTTTTGAAGCAAAAAGAGTTCATTTGGAAGGAAAAACCCTCTCCTTCCCAAATCACCTAATTTTACTTTGGTGGCCTAACAGACAACCAAAAAGTCTCTTTTTCTGGTTCTCTTGTGGTCTACTTTAGTGCTTGGGGTCACAAGAAAGTCTAGACCTCATGCTCATGTGGCACCGGTGTGCCTGCACACCAATTCCAGCCAACAAACCCACCCTCCAACTTCTTGATTATTGCAGTAAGTTTGAACCTCTTCTTCTCACTTCATAATCTTGTTTTGGCTCACTATATAACCCAGTTATTTATCGGGGAAAAAAAAAACAATATAACCCAGTTATACAAATTTGTAATGAGTTTCTCAAAAGCTTTATTTGAAATCTAGGCCCCACCTCTCCCTCATGAAATTCGCATACGCACTGATGATTTTCAAGTTTGCTTCTACAAAACCTTAATTAAAAGGATGAAGGTCTACTAGTCCAATGACTAAAGTATCAATACTTGCTAGTCGATAGGGGCTGGTATCTATGTCAGTCGATAGGGGCCAGTATGTATCAATTTTGTTGAAAACGATGAGTACTTGGGGTTTCAAAATATGTTTTAACTTTGTTGTTCCTCTTGGTAGCAAGTCTCATATTGGTTAGAGGGGGAGTGCCCTTAATTTTAAGCAATCACCCTCCCTCCACATGTGTATTTTGAGAAAGCATCTACCATCCCACACACGCATTTGCATAGGCAAGGGCAAGGGCATTTGAGGTGCATTTTGCATTTTGTATGTGCACATCAGCATAAAATCTCATTGGAGTGAGTTGCAAGAGCTATGACTAACCGGCTTCCATTGACCCAACTTTACCACTAGCGACATGGGCCAGTTTTGTGAATGGCCCAAGCACTGCAACTGAACAAGTCAAGACTTGCAAATGGACAACAAGGTTCAACTCAGGCCTTACAAGGCCCACAGAGCTGCACCGAATTAGATTCTGTGAATGGGGCATGTCAAAGCCCGGATTTGCAAAAGTAGCAGAATATTTCTGTGACTAAAGCCTGTGAGCAACACTGTTCATATGCCTTGAATCCAAAGCCCATCTACCACCTCGAGAATGCCCATTCGCAGAAATTGGGTTTGATTGATGTCCACCAAATTGTGGACACGTTGGTGCATTGACATACATCAGCATATGAAGACCTCTCCTTTCTCTTATTTTCTTTCTGGATCGGCTACTCCTTTTGAGACGATTAGCTTGGGTCCTTGAGTGTTAAGCCACTTCCAATCAATGGGTTTCCAAGGAAACATCCACTTAGATTTGAATATGATTTTGGGATTCATATATGTTGTAAAACTTGTTAAGGAGAGGTTATGCCAATATTTTAAAGAAATTGGAACAGGTTTTCATTAATATTTAGCATACCCAACCTAGTTGGGCAATAAGTCGAGAGGTATCATTCGGAGTTGAGTCTGAGTTTGATTGTATCCCGAAGTTAGCTAGGCCACAATCCCTTGCACAATTAATCCAAAAAATAAAATATAATGTGAGAGGCATCCACTATCCTCAAGAAACATGATAATGATACTGTGTCTCAGATCAACTAGTAAGAACTATGCCCAGCTTGATCCCTTAACTGGCTACGTAAGGCAGCGTATTGTATGTAAGGCTCAAGCTCAACCCTAATCTAGAGACCTTAAAATCCACCCAATATTTTATGTTTAATGAGTTTGGTTAACCCTACAGCTTTTTCAGTCAAGAAATATATAATAAAACTCAACAAGTTTCTCATCAAATAATTTCTAGTAATAAAGTTGTTCCCCTTCGTATCATTGCCGGCAGTGTCGCATCTTATTGGTCCAATACATAACAATAATGTTCATTGTTCGAGACATATATCTCAGACATTTACCTCTAATAAGCATAAGTGAGTAGATCTATGGAAAAAAAAAATCTACAAAGTTTCACGTTAAAGAATCAATAAATAAAAAAGTTTGGCCAATCAAAGCTCCTTTAACCGAAATTGATTACAAGGTTTCTTTTTTCGTCGTTTGATCCATTATTTGAGTTGTTAATCCCACGTAATGCTTAATAAATCATAGATGTATGGATTTATTGGCACTATATTTTAATATCATAAAATTTAGAGGTGTCCTTCCCTTTAATAATTTTTGAGAAAAAAAATTGGCGAAAATATTATCTATATAATACTAACCTATGTAGTCAAACTAAAATAGTTTTGGTAGATCTATGGATTGTTGCACCAGATCCATAGATCCATCAAGTATTTTTCATCAAAAAGTACAACTGTCTTAATTTTTATTTTTCTCTGTAATTTTAAAATATAAAATCTATGTATATTTCTTCTAATTTCAGAAAATTTTAATAATAAAAAAACTAAAATTACATATAATATTTAAAATATGTATAAGTTAAATATTTTAGTATATCTATTTTTTACATTGATTTACCGGATATTTCATTTTTTTTGTTACTTGTTACAATATTTTTACAATTCAAAAGGATAATTATTATTTTAAATGTTAAAAATTGCGAACTTCAGATATATGGTAGATATTTTTACCAAAAAAAAAAAGGATAGATGGTAGATATAAATATGATTCAAAAAAAAAAATTATACAAAAACAAATCAATACATATAAGTTATGATGTATCCATTTAGGGCTGGTCACCCAATGTAGCACTTCAAGCTCATATGAAAAGTTTTGAAATCTTGTTTTCCACCATTATTTTGACTTTTGAAGTTTGGTCAAGTATATTGGTGTATGTTTATTAGGTTTCAATCATTTTAGTACTTTTTTTAATATTAGATATTGAGGTCCTAAAGTTGTTAAGGGGGGGGGACATAAAAGGCTCTTTCAGAGGAGCCTTTCATAGAGTTCTATTTTTTTTTTGAAAGAGATTAGTCTGATATGTGAGAAAACATTCTATATAGGGAAGCTCTAGTCATGTTGTTATACAATCTCAAGAAATTCAAATTTGAGAAGATTAAATTGGTACAAATAAAAGAGATAATTAAACTAATATTATTGATTGAACAGAAATCAACACAAATAGAAAATCAAAATTATTGCAAAGAACTAATTATGCAATATTTTAATCTCATTCACAAAGAACTAAGATAAAATTATTGTAGAGAAAAACAATACAATGAATAATCAAAAAATAAAGTTAAGATGAACTTATTGGTTTGTGTCAAGGTGTGTTCAGAAGACATTGTTCAAAATGGTATTCACCTCCTTTTGATCGGTGCGACAGGGTTTTTCGACGACCGCCCCAAAAGTCAACAATACTAGCTTCTCTAACCCACACAGTCTTAGAAGTACCTCAAAAAATGACAATGATTGTGATTCAAATCTAATAAGAGAATTTAAGAAAATGTTTGCAGACAAACCATTGAGTGCTTGCAAACTAGGAAAAAAAAAAGAGAGAGAAAAGGATAAGTGTACTTGGGAGACTCAAGAACACTTTCAGTTATAGGCAAAGGAAGGTTTCTTCTTAAGCTCACTTCTAAAAAAGTTCTATTGTTGAACGTGTGTTACATGTGAAGGACATTTGCCGCAATCTTGTGTCAGGAAGCCTACTAGGAAAAGAGAGAATTGAATTAATATTTGAGTCTAAAAAGTTAATTCTTACCTAGGACAATTTTTTCCTTGGAAAATGATATTGTTCTTCAAGATTATATATACTTAACATTTCATATAATAAAAATTAATTATTTTTTTGGCTTATATTCTTAACTCCATGGGTTTGTGGCATAGTATACTAGGAGACATAAATCAGTGTTACATAAATAAGTTAAAGCAAGTTGGATTAATTCCTAATATAAATAGCAATGACCTAGATAAATTTGAGGTATATGTAGAATCAAAATTCGCACAAAAAACACATAAATTGGTTGAAAGGAAAAATGAACTTTTGGAATTAATACATAGTAACTTTAGAGACTTGAAAAACACTATGACTAGAGGAGTAAAATTCTAATATATAATATTTGTAGATCATTATTCTAGATTCACATAATCATATCTCTTGAGAACAAAAGATGTAGCTGAAGATGCATTCATCAATATAATAAAGTAGAAAATCAATTACCAAGAAAATTAAATATTAAGAACTGATAGAGGAGGTCAATATGACTCAACTTTATTAAGTAATTTTTGTGAGAATAAAGGTATAATATATGAAACCACTGCTCTATATACTCCTAAATCAAACGGAGTAGCAGAAAGGAAAAACCATTTCCTTAAGGAAATAATGAATGAATTGTTGCTTAGTTAAGGATTACCTATAAATATGTGGGGGAGACAATATAATCTGCCTATTATATACAAAATAGAGTCACACATAAAAAAACCGATACGACCCCATATGAGTTGTGGAAGGGTCATGCACCTAATCGTAAATATTTAAGCATATGGGGATATCTATCTAAAGTAGGTCTACCTGAACCTAAGAAAATAAAATTAGGATCAAAAACATTAGATTATGTGTTCATTGATTATGCAGAAATACTTGAAAATAATATACTAGAACTAAATACAATCATAGAAGCAAAAGATGTTGAGTTCTTTGATGATATATTTCCTGTGAAGAATAAAATAACTAGCAATATAAATTATAAAGACGAAGGAAATGAAACAATGATATCTTGATAGTGGATGTTCAAAGCATATGATAAGTGATAGACCTCTTTTCACACACTATGTTCTCACAAAGGAAGGAAGTGTAGCATTTGGTGATGGAAACACTGCCAAAATTATGGGAAGAGGTGTAGTTGAGATACCTAATGTTCCTGTTCTAAAGGATGTCCTATATGTAGATGGTCTCCAGCATAACCTATTAAGCATTAGCCAAATATGTGACTTAGATTATGATGTAGGCTTCTCAAATGAAGGATGCTACATAAAAGATAAGGAAGGAATTATTGCCAAAGGAATTTGAACCGGTGATAATTGCTATATCTTTTAGAGTGAAAGGCCCAACACATGTCTCATCACACAAAAAGATGAGTCAAGTCTTTGGCATCAAAGTCTTGGATATGTGAACTTTAGGGACTTGTCTAAACTAAGTAAAAATGACTTAGTTCTTGGGTTTCCCAAGCTTGGTAGACAAAAATAACCTAATATGTAATAGATATCAACTTGGGAAAAAAATTGGAGGGCATCATAAAAAGTTGAAAAACATAGCTACCACTAAACCACTTGAACTAATCCATATGGATTTAGCCGGTCCAACAAGAATCGAAAATCTTGGTGAAAAAAGGTATTTTACGGTCATGGTGGATAATTTCTCGAGATACACATGGATATCATTTTTTAGAAAGAAATCGGAAGCATTTGAAGAGTTCAAAAACACTTGCATTAGATTGCAAACTGAAAAGGAACTTGTCATTAAGAGAATTTGAAGTGATCATGGAAGAGAGTTTGAAAAAAGTAGAATTTCAAACTTTTTTCAATGAATGTGGAATCAAACACGAATTCTCAGTACCCAAAACACCCTAACAAAATTGGGTTGTCAAAAGGAAGAATATGACCTTACAAGACATGGCTAATATCATGCTTACAAATATGAACCTAGGAAAAAGATTTTGGGTAGAGGATGTAAACATTGATTGTTATATAAGCAATAGGGTGTATTTAAGGCGTGGTACTTCAAAAACTTCAAATGAACTGTGGAATGGCAAAAAGTCATCTTTGAAGTACTTTAGAGTCTTTGGGAGCCCTTTCTACGTAATAAGGGAATCTTCCTTGGCTATTCCTCTATAAATAAATTTTATGGAATATATAACAAAAGAACTTCTAGCATGGAAGAATCCATTAATGTGGTCATAGATTATCAACCCAAAGGCCAATCTAGGAAGGAAGAGGAAGAACCTCAAGGTGATCAAAGGGGTCTAGATATCATGGAAGAACCTAACCCAAATGACTCAGAAAATGAGTCACAAGACACTGAAGTTGAGAGTATTGATTGTCCCAAAAAAACAAAATTAACCAAAGGAAACATAACACAAGACAGCCTTGGAAATCTAAATGAGTGTTTTAAAATAAGAAGACAATTAGAAAACATAATCAGCTACATATGTTTTACATCCAAGATTGAGCCTAAGAAGGTGAAAGAAGCCCTTGCAGATCCGGATTGGATCATGGCAGTGCAAGATGAGTTCAATCAATTTAGATATATGGTACCTAACAGAAAAACTAGATGATAAGAACATCATTGGTGCCAAATGGATTTTTCAAGAATAAGATAGAAGAGCATGAAACCATGCTCAGGAACAAAACCCAGTTAGTTGCAAAGGGTTATGCACAAATGAGACAAAGTTACTTTAAAGAAATCTTTACACCAATGGCTAGATTTCATTGCTTACCATTTGAAATTCTGGATGTTAAAAGTGCATTCCTAAATGAGGTACTTCAAGAAGAAGTATACGTGGAGCAACCAAATGTATTCATTGATCCCGATAAGCCTAATCATGTATATAGGCTAAAAAAGAATAACTCTATGGTCTCAAATAAACCTCAAAAGCTTGGTATAAGAGACTAACCAAATTCCTTCTTGAGAACCATTTTTCTAGGGGGAGTGTTGATAAAACACTCTTCATTAAGAAGAAGGATGGGTGCATATTCATAATCCAAATTTATGTGGATGACATTATATTTGGCTTGACATGTGAGGACATGTCAAATGAGTTCGCTCACACAATGAAGGGTGAATTTGAAATGAGTATGGAAGGGGAATTGAAGTTCTTCCTAAGACTTCAAATAAGAAAAACTATAGAAAGAATATTTGTAAATCAATCAAATTTTACCAAAGAATTAGTGTCCAAGTTTGGAATGCTCTAATCAAAACCTGTCAACACCCCTATCAGTACAAGTGAAAAAGTGAACAAGGATACTGAAGGGAAGGATGTGCTATACCTTATTGCCAGTAGACCTGATATATCTTTCAGTGTCGGTGTCTGTGCTAGACACCAAGCTATCCCTAAAGAGTCCCATCTAAAAGCAACAAATATAACTATTAAATACATTAGTGGGACCATTAACTATAGACTTTGGTGTCCATTTGATACCAACGGTGTTATAGCTTGACTGGGCTAGAAACATGGGTGACCAAAAAGCATAAGTGAAGGCTGCTTTTATGTCTGGACTTACCTTGTATTATGGCATGGCAAGAAACAAAACCTTATATCACTGTCCACTACTAAAGTTGAATACATAGCAGCAGGAAGTGAATGCACTCAGCTTCTATGGATGAAGCAAATGATGAAGGACTACAGGCTAAAGAAAAATGTTATGAAATTGTTTGTGGACAACAAGAGTGCTATCCAAATTTCCAAGAACCATGTTTAACACTTAAAAACTAAACACATTGGCATACGACACCACTTTATCCAAGACTTGGTTGAAAAATAGGTGATCACACTTGAGTTTGTTGAAACGGAAAATCAATTGGTGAATATCTTCACCAAGCCACTTGATTCAAAGACCTTTAAGCACTTGAGAAGTGACATTGGGATGTGTAAAATATAAAGAAAAGATAATAAAATGGAAGAAATGGACTCAACATAGAAAAATTCAAGGTTTTTAAGCCAAATATGCATAAATTCAGCATTGTCGGATCAATCCGATATAGTGTAGATCAATCCAAGTGCATTGATCCGATATGACGGTTTCGCTAAATACGAACCGAACCACCAGAACGTATAAAATCCAAAAATTTCTCATTTCGCTCATTTCCTCTCTTCCTCACTCGATCTAACCTATTTCTCTCTCTCTCACACACACACATATACTCTTGCTCTTTTATTTCCCATCTCCTCATCATCCATGGCTCTGAAGCACGATGCCCTAAAGGACAAAGGCCCTGCCTCTTCATTAAAACTCCTAGTTCAAAAGGAGAATAAACCAATGCCCCTAATCAACTACAGTGCCTTCTTGAATGACGCTTGTCTCTTCAATTACACAAATTACTTCTTGAAGCGTCCCTTGGTCGTGGAGTGACATGTCAATGACAAGGATTTGTATGATGTTTTATTGAGGAATGACCTCATCCCGAGAGAATGGAAAGCATTGATGGACATCAAGGGCGTTGTCCAAGAAGAAGCGCTCGAATCTTCTACTCCAACATCCAAGCCTCTAATCTCTCAAAGCTCTACTTCCACATAGAAGTGTATAGTGTCCAGATGGAGATTGACCTTGACACTATATTGACACTTCTGGGGATTGATCGTCCAGAAGGTGAGGCGGTTGAGTTTCCACCCATGGAACTCAACAAGGAGGAGATTTCATCTCTCTTTTTTTTCGTTCTAGGAGATACTGGTTCGAGAAGTTATTAGCCATTGAATGTGAATTGGAACTTAGGTTCCTAAACCTCATATTCTCACACAATCCCTTCCTTACCACCCATAACACCAACATATCAGACAACATGGTTCATGTGGTGTATTCCCTTCTTGCCAAAAAGAATGAGGTTGACATTGCAGCCATCATTTGCCTCATCATCATCACCAAGGCACAAAACGGGAGTACCACCCATCTTCCGCCCTATGAGGTTATGATCACACGTCCTATGGGGTTATGATCACATGCCTTATGGAAGTGTGTGGAGTTCCTTCCCCAAGGATGCTAATGTGCTTAAGCAAGGGGCCGAAATCGACACAGCCACCATCAACTAGATGCTCAGGGAAGGCATCTCTAAAAAGAAGAAGAAGATTGAAGCACAGGTAGCTGGTCTCTCCACTTGCCAAGAAGCTCCATCTATTGATGCGGCTAGAGATTCTTCTATTCCTCGTCCACAGAATGAGGCACCGCGACAGACAGAGGCACCTCCCTAGCAATCAGTAGCACCATCCTCTGATACACTTGTCCTTCTCTTGCACTATGTGCGTGAGATACTCCAGCATCTCATTGATGCCAACACTTGGATCATATGCAATCAGGAGTTGAGAAGCTTGAGCGGGTAGCAGCGCCATAGCTTCCTCACCATCCCAGTGCTCCCTTAGACCTAAGAGCTAATAGTGATGAGAGCGAGGACGTTAAGTGATGTGAGAGAGCATGATTTATGATTTTGTATTTCATTATATACACCTTTTGTATTTTGACTAGCTTATCTCCTATTGTAATCTTCTTACCTTAATGCATGAAAAGCCACTCTATTTTGTCCTTAGTATCTCTCTCTCTCTCTACCTTGGAAAGTTTTTCTTCAATATGATCTTTGTTCTATAACTTTGCCAATTCCTGACAAAAAGGGGGAGAAGATTCCCAAGATTGTGCAAGCATTAAAAGGGGGTGTCTATGAATTAAGGGTTAAGGGGGAGAAATGAAATCTATTATACGAACTTAAAAGTCTAAAAAACTTAAATAGCCAATGTGAATGTTAAAACTTTAACCTTCAAGAATAATGCAAGCTTAAGACCTTAATTTGAAACTCACTCAACATTGCATTGCTTGAATGTGTGTGTGATTTATATGTGTTTATGTTTACGTTCTCATTTAACTATATATGGTTTGAGAAAGGTATTGTTTGTTAAATGCATTTCAGGATGCAAAAAGCTAAGCACATCATGAAAAGAATGATCAAAGTTATTTAAAGTTATATGATTGTTTTCAAAAAATGTTATTTGAATGATTGGGCTTGTGGAAGAAGCTATTGTTATGTATGGGATTAGATTATAGGTCACTGTGTTTTGTTCAATTTATTCCTATTTCTATTCTTGCATCTGGTTTTATTCACATCAGTATATAATATACTAAAATGCATGCTCTAAGTTCTTACATAGATTTTAATCTCTTTTTTTTTACCTTTTGGCATTGAACTAATATTTCATAGATAATTTTAATTTTAAAAGAAATATGATAAATAAAATGAAAATCCTAAAATTACAAAGTAAGTAGTTAATATTTTTGAAAACTTGGAAGTGATGGCTACATGTCATTCTTATTTTTAATTACAAATAATTGGTAGTTTAGATGAAGTCGAAAAATCTGCACGACACTAAGGAACCTTGTCCAATAGATATCAGCACTTGATACAGTTTAGTTTAAAGGAAAAACTACAAAAATATTTTTAGAATGTGAAAATGACTAAACTCAAAAATGATGAAATTCTCACACCAAAAAAGCTAACAAGCATAATTTTATTTGTAAAATATTCAAATTTATTCTCCATTACAAAGTTATCCCATATTTATAGAGAAAGGAAGAGGGAAAATTTACCTCTTGAACTATTATAAGCATTGAAATATCTTCTTCTCAATTAGATAAAAATTACATTTTTCGAGGTAACTCCCCTTTTCCCATAATTTTCTATAGGGTTAGTTACAGAAACCGTCACACCCTGAAGTCTAGGCTCATTAGGGCCTAGATCCGAGGTGTGACATTTGTCTTTCTAAATGTCACCTAGCTCTTATCTTTTTCTTTCAATAGTTATCTTGGTAGCTGTGGACATCGGTGTTCGGGAGGGTTTCGGATTCTCCCGTCCGCCCATGATTTTCGGACCCACTCTTCAGTGTGTGATGCTGATGCGCAAAAGGTCGCTAACCCTTTTACTGGGGGGTTAGGCTTTTCTTGGAGTCACCACCAACTCAGGGTTAACCTATGGAATTGGACATCGGTTCTCCTCTTCGAGTGAAGAGGAGAAGTCTAGACCCGGAGGTCTAGAGGTTTGACTCGTAGTACTGGTATGAGTTCCTAAGATTAAGGATAAGTTGTTTAGTTGCATTTGGGGAAGGTGTTAGGCACCCCAAATACCTGCCTTTTTAGGACAGCTTATCTCATTCATACATGTTTTGAATTATGCTAAAGTTCATGCTTATTAAATGTACAATTATTGGTCTTGGACCACCCCCGTGGTATGATCATTACGATTGGACCTAAGACATAGTCTCAAGCCACCTACATACTCGATCTTGTGGTTCATGTGTTCCTAGGGTTTTGTCAAGATCAAACTGTATGTAGTTCTAGGGGTTTGTTGTGTGTGCCAATCTCGGTAGTTAAGTATGTCTGACTATGAGAGTGATGTAGGGTAAATTCATTTTAGATTGTTTGTATACTTATAGAGTACTCCGCGATGCTGCAAAATATAGACAAATTAGCTAAATGGGGGTCAGGACTATGTTGTACCAATGTGTATGGTTTTGAGAACCTAATTAGGTTATGACCAAGTCTCAAGGTCTTTGGGTCACAAACCATTGCGACATGACCCTAAGGTAAGGTGAAGACCGTAAAAGTTGGGACGGGTTGAAATGTAATGAATGGGTAGGTTGACTCGATATGGTCACACTGACGTAGCAACCACGACTCAAGTGTTGTCTCCTAGGTAAAGTTTGGGTATCTAATACACTTAGAAATCACAAGCGTATAGTCAACGTTACTATAATTGTTGGAAAAGTTGAAAGAGGTATTTGTAATGAAGGGAGTCCTAGATTATGTCTATAGAATAGATTGGTTTGAAGATGGGTTTTATTTGACTTTCACAGGTCTAACACCTGAAATTCATCCTGACGCCTGAAAACGGGGCCCACAGAGGTGCCTAAGCACATGGATAAATTCCAAGATGTCAGTTGCCTATGTATAGGCTTTAGAAAAGGTCAGGGTTCACTGGGGTGGGTCCCAGATCCCAGCGCCTAAATTTCTCTAACGCCTACTTTTATGTCAACGCCTATTTTTAACAAGTTAAAAATCAGGAGTTGGGTTTGGACAGTCTGTACTCCGGAGGGCATATCTCTCTTCACAAAATTCTAAATTGAGCATGGTCGATCAATTTAGAAAGCTGAGAAAGAGATATTTCCACCCATATATGATAAAACTATACTTGTCTAATGCTTGTTTGTCCAAACACCTATTTTTCCTGTCAACTCCTATTTTTTAACAGATTAAAAAACAGGCCTTGAGTATGGACAGTGTGTACTCCGGAGGTCATATCTCTCTCCATAAAATTCTAAATTGAACATGGTTGGTCAATTTGGAAAGCTGAGAGAGAGAGAGATCTTTCCAATTATATATGATAAGCCTATACTTGTCTAATGCCTATTTGTCCATACGACTATTTTTTTGTCAACGCCTATTTTTTTAACAGATTAAGAAACAGGCATAGGGTATGGACAGTCTGTACTCTGGAGAACATATCTCTCTCCAAAAAATTCTAAATTGAACATGACTTGGTAATTTGGAAAGCTGAAAGAGAGATCTTTCCAACCATATACAATAACCCTATACTTATCTAATTCCTATTTGTCTATACATCTATTTTCTGTCAATGCTTGCTTTTTAATAGATTAAGAAACAAGCGTTGGGTATGGATAGTCAATAATCCGGAGGGCATATCTCTCTCTACAAAATTCTAAATTGAGCATGGCTGGTCAATTTGGAAAGCTAAGAGAGAGATATTTCCAACTATATATAATAAGCATATACTTTTCTAATGCCTGTTTGTCCATAAACCTATTTTTTTAATGCCTATTTTTTAATTCCCTTAAAAAATAGGTGTTAGGCCTAGATAGAAAATCCAACAGCCTTATTTCGGCCATTTGGACCCCTTAGGGGTGTTTAAAAATTCTAAAATTTGGCATGCTAGTAGGTAGTACATATATGAACAACATGTAAAAAATTGGGCTTCATATCATGAATACAAAATTCAAACAAAAATCGACAAATATTTTTCAAAATTAGGTGTCAAAAGACCCAGTTTTTTGGGTCTGTTTGGGGGGCCATTTCAAGGCCTTCCACAACTGATAAATTCATGAAATTAAATAAAAAACATCATACATATGTCTAGTATAACATAGTAAAATTTGTGTTTAAGAGGCATTCTACAAAAATCACAATAAATTGGACATGGAAATCAGTAAAAAATAAGAACAAGTAGAGGCTCAACAGCCTCTACTATGTACCCGAGTTAGAGCAGTGCTCTAGCATGACTTGGACAGTATAATAGTACTCAAAATTCTTATATTTTGAAGGGGGAGATTATCTAAGCATGGGTTTAGGCTTACCTAGCTTTAGGGTTGAGGGAACTTGCACTTTTCTTCTTCCTCCTTCTCTTCTTTACTTGAGATTTAGGGTTTTTTGTTGCCAACCCTAATGAGCATGAATTAGGGGCTATTTATAGCCTCAAAATCATTTAATGAATGATTGGAATTAAGGGTAAGGTTTGCTAGATGGAGGGCTAGAATGATGTCTATCCTAAAAGAGATGGAGGGCTAGGATTAAATCTAGGTGAAGGGTGGGGATTGATCTAGGCTGAGGGGCATGGATGTGTGACTTGGTTGCATGGAGGGCTAAATTAGGTTTATGTTTGTTGAGTGAATGGTGAGATGGGGGGGTGTCCTATTG
>JAOXJP010056303.1:0-15825 GCA_025762735.1 Platanus orientalis | reverse complement strand
CCGCTCGGATAATAATCGAATTCGGATATACATGAAATATAAATGAGCCAAATTCGGATATACTACTATCCGCATCGTATCCGGCTCATTTGCATCCCTAACCATCACCATCCCAGCACCGGCAGTTGGTTACGTGGTATAGTGTTAAATGACATTTCCCCGCCAAAACCTAGAAACGGACCTAGGGTTTTGATGCCCAAAAGCTCCCAATGACGATGCCGAATTCCCGCGAAGTTTCCCCGTCGGCGTGACAATTAAGATTTGGGCGATATTTCCGAGCAAATAACCTCTTCTTGCAGTGCTCAAAAAGTGCCTCCCTCTGCTGGAGAAACCGACGAGAGATGGCGGAGAGCGAGAGAGTATTGGAAGTTCGAATTCTCACCGGTGAATCGACAACCATTTCGATTTCTCCGAACAGAACTGTCGAAGAACTAAAACTCAAGTTGAAGGAATCGTTCCCTCCCGCTAAAGACTCTCCAAATTTTCACCTCTTCTTCAAGGTAATTGTTGTTCCGCCCAAAAAAAAATCATTTTAATTGTTTTCGTATTATTATTACCAAGGTACAATTTTTAATTAAGATCTCCAGTGGAAGTTTTATTTTTCTATTATTTTAATCTACGAACCCTTCAATTGGAGCAATTCTTGAAACCCATAGACCATAGTAATATTCTATCTCGTTGGTTTTCCCCACAGGTCATTTTTTTTTTTTTTGGTTTATTTGACAGTTCTTCTGTAATTCTGGAATATATAGAATTTTACTGTGCTTAATTTTTTAGTGATTTATATGTACAAAATTTGATGTTAGCTCTATGGTTTTTATTGCTCGTTGGTTAAAGTTTGTTTCTCTGTAGTGTTTAGTTTCTGTTATCCCTATGATCTATTACTCTCTCTTAATGTCTAAATTTGTTGTTTTAGGGCACAAAAATGAGCTTGGGTAGTCAAATAGCTAGTCACTCAGTTGGGCACAATGAATTTATAGTTCTTGTTCCTTTTACTAAGAAAGAACGGCTTCAGACGCAACATCAACTTTCTGACCAAAGTAAAACCCCATTGAAAGTTCCCAATCAAAAGATGGCCTCGTCATTTGCAGATTTGGCATGGTCTGATATGATGTGCGATCTTTTGTCTCTATCAGATACATCGCAAATGGAAAGTCAGACAGATTTAGCATCAGAGGGTATGAATGCTCAAGGAAGGAATGAAGTGATGGAGGGGAGTTCTTTTGACCATTATTCAATGGCAAAACGTAGGAGAGTATCCAATCACAATCAAAAGGAAAGACTCTTGGATGATCTTGTTCAGAGCATCCTCTGCTCATCTAGCAGGAATGTTCTTGATGAACAGAGTTGTGAAATGTTTTTTCAGGTTTTAGGGTCAGTGGATTGTTTGTTCAATCCGCAGTCCGGGAACTGTGTGTTGCTTGGGAAAGTTTCTTTAGCAGATAATGGCATGATCTCTTGCGATAACAAGAAAAAGGCGTGCCTGTGTCCATCATGGTTGAAGAGGGTATTGAAGGGATTTACTTTCTTAAACATTTTTTCTGGGTTTCTGCAAATGCAGCGGGAAAACATCACTTGGGATCGTTTAGAGGGAGCACTGAAGCAGCTCAAGAAATTTGGACTTGATGTTGATACTGCGGACCTGGATCATCTTTCAGTTATTTGTCCAGAGGTAATTGATTGCATTACTGAAAACAATTTTAGCTAAAATATCATTTTAATTTCATATTTATGTAGGCATGAGTTAGTTTTTCTACTACATAGGATTTTCCTTTTCATATTTCTTATATTTTGTAATGATAATCTACAACTAAAGTTTCTGGGTTGGAAGTTATACATGTTTATTCTGAGGACTTCTTAGTCCATTTCAAAGGTTTGAAACTTAAAACTTTGACATTAATCAGTTGTAGTTATCAGTTGATTTTGCATAGGCAAAAGGAACATTACTGTCTTCATCTAGGAAGACTCCACCAAATCACCCATTACATCCTCCTCTGTTATACTTGTATGACATTGACTGCTAAATATATATATATATTGAGAGATTAACATGCAAACTTTATTCAATGCAGAAAAAAAGCAAGGGAAAACAAAAAATGGGCCTCATCAAGAGGATGAAAGACCAAGAACAAGAGAACAAAAAAAAGAAAAGAAACAAAGAAAAACAAAAGCACCCAACCATAGGCCAAACCCTGCAACACATCACTCCAAACATCATACCACTCCCTATCATCAAACTCCCCTCTAATGGAAATCCAATCAAACAACAAACGATAGATATGAAGAGAGATATCCCCCGCCGCTCTCGAGATGCCTTTGAAGATTCTAGAATTTCTTTCATTCCAAAGGCCCCAATAGATGGCCCCCGACAAAAAAGATCAAATGGTAGCAAGCAAGTCAACAAGACCCTAGATCCACCACCCAACAATCAGATCACAAAAATGGGAGGGGAATGACCAAGAGATGTTAAGGGGAGAGAGAAAGGAACCCCAAACCTGGTGAGCCAAAGCACAATGAGCAAATATGTGATCCATCGATTCTTCTTCCTGCAAACATAACACACATCTGTTAGCCAAATTCCAACCTTTAATCTGGAGATGATCAAGAGTGAGAATTTTATCCAGGACCGCCGTCCAAATGAAAACCAAAATCTTCATGGGAATACCCAAGATCTAAATGCCTCTAGAGGGGAAAGACCTATTTAGTGGGCCCAACCATCTCAAGGTAGAAAGAGTTGGAAGTAAATCTACCATGCTTAGTAAGGTTCTAACCTAACCCATCCGCTAGATTCAGATCAGGGAAGATCATTTCTAACAGACACAACAACCTAATCATCTCATCCATCTCCCAATCATTCAAGTCTCTATGAACCTAGGCACCAAAACATTCCCTCCAGTGTCAAAAGAATCAGCTGCTGAAGCCCTGGGATCATCCGCTAACAAAGAAAGAGATCTGAAATCCATATTTAAAGGAACCTCATCCACCCATCAATCCGCCCAAAAACAAATGTCGCTACCGGACCCCACCTTAAAACTAACTAGATTCCAAAACGCCTCCCTTAACCTCATAATAGACTTCCAAAGACCATAACCATGTCTACACCGAACTCTCCTCGTCTCCCAAACCGAAGCCAAACCAAATCTGACTATCACCACCCTATGCCAAAGGCTATCATTATCAATCCCAAATCTCCACAACCATTTGACGAGCAAAGCCTTATTATAATCCATAATAGACCTCAACCTTAGACCCCTAACAACCTTGGGCTTACAAATAGATTTCCAATCCACCAGATAGTATCTATGAGAATCCTCTGTGTCATTCCACAGGAAATTACGGAAGAGAACTTCCATTTTATCGGCAACTGATCCAGGGATAGTAAAAATGGATAGATAATAGCTCGGGATGGAGGCCAAGGTAGCCTTAAACAAAATCAAACGATCACCTTTTGAAAGAAGCTTTGCTTTCTACGATTTCAACCTCCAGGATATTCTCTCAACCGCCAGATTCCACACCTCATTTGATTTAAATTTCGCCCCCAAGGGCAACCCAAGATAAGACGTTGGGAAGGTGCCTTTCTTACACCCCAGAATCCAAGCCAAACAGTCAATATTCTACTCCACCCCAACATTAAAAATCTCACTCTTCGCCAAGTTGATATTAAGACCCGACACAGCCTCAAACCCATAAAGTATACATCTCAGAAACCCAATCTGGATCTCATCCGCGTCACAAAAAATCATAGTGTCGTCTGCAAACTATAAATGAGAAATAATGCAACTCCCATCGCCCACCTTAAAACCTGACATAAGAACCCCCTCAACCTTCATGATCATTTTGCGTAAAACTTTTGACACCATAATGAAGAGCAAAGGGGAGAGAGGATCCGCTTGCCGCAACCCTCTAGAGGACCTAAAGAAGCCCGCGGGACAGCCGTTAACAAGAATCGAAAACTTGACAGTCCTAATACAATAAAATATCCAACTCCTCCATTTATGCTCAAAGCCCATCCTCTCCAGGATATAGTCCAAAAATTCCCAATTTACGTGATCATACACTTTCTCCAAGTCCAATTTACAAATAACACCACCCCTACCAGACATTCTTCTATCTTCAATACATTCATTTGCAATTAGCACACTATCTAGGATTTGTTTTCCCTCAATGAACGCACTCTGGGGTTGGCCAATAATACCTTTCATTACAGGCTTCAACCTAGCAGTCAAGGTTTTGGATATGATCTTATAAACACTACTCAACAAACTAATCGGCCGATAATCCTTGAGGTCCTTAGCATCATGCTTCTTGGGAATCAGAGTGATGAAGGTATTATTCAAATGCTCATAAAATTATTTTGAAAAATAGAAATCCTCAAACACCTTCATTAAATCAAATTTCACAATATTCCAACATTTTTGAAAGAAGGAGATAGAAAATCCATCTAGACCTGACGCTTTATCACCTTTTATAGAAAATAGGACTTTCCAAATCTCATCTTTCGAAAAAGGCCTCTTAAGCATCCTCCTCTCAAAATCAGAAATACGCTCAAAATCCATCCCATCCAGCTTAGGCCTAACATCCTGATCCTCCTGATATAATTTTTGATAGAAATCTTCTACCTCTCCTAATTTCCTGATGATCCTACGACCACCTTCCATTGACATATAAACCAAACGTACCATTAGAATTTCATCGGTGGGAGGCCACTTTATGAAAAAATTTGGTATCCTTATCATCCTTCAACCAAGAGACCCTTGTACAATGTTTCCAATAGGTTTCCTCTTTGGTGGATAAGAAAAGGAACTCCCTTTTCATCCTTTCCCTATCATCCCTTTCCTAGACCGCCAATAATCTTTCCTCTTCCACCAATTGAAACACTGATTTGTCCTATACTTGGACACTGAACCCTCTGAACCTCAAGAGCATGATGGTGAAATCTGAGACTGAGACTTGTTAGGTTGGCTGCTATAAGAAGGGTGACCAGTGTTGAACTATATTAATTTGTGTATCTTCTAACACCTCAAGATTTTAGGAGAGTTGGTTAATTTACTATTAACATGGTATCAAAGGAGGTTTAGTCGTGAGTTCGAATCCCGGTGAAAGTATTTTCCCGGATGTAGTGTTGTAGCATGTGTATGTGTTGTGTGGACCTATGCCTAGCTCCCCAAGTATTCCCAGGAGAGAACAGTATTCCTCCCGAGGGGGGGTGTTGAAGTATATTAATTTGTATCTCCTAACACCTTAAGGTTTTAGGAGAGTTGGTTAATTTACTGTCAACAACTAGTCACTACACTTATGGAAGCACTCTCCATTATATGCTTCTTGGTGTAGTGTCTGCATGTTCTCTTCAATCTGGTATGCAACCTGAATAGCACCATCCATAGAAATGTAATAATGATAGTTTAATCCTTGTGAAATGTGTGGCTGTAATTTCTGTCTATACAAGGAAACAAGAATCTCATCACTCCTCTTGATGTCAGCTCGAGTAGTCAGGTGTTGGAACTTGCTAATATAAGCTTTCATGGTCATAGTTCCCTGTCTAAGATGAGTCAACTAAATATAAGCCCTCTATCTGTAATCTTGACGTTTAAACCTCTTATTCATAGTGGCCTTCATCTCATCCCTTGTAAACATAGTACCCAAATTTGGCATAGCTCTCCTTGTATTGTTGCCACCACATAAGAGTTGTTCCCTAAAATTTAGCTTCAACAAACTGAAGCTTACAGCACTTTGGTATCTCATACCATCGGAAATACGCCTTTATGCCATGCACCCAATCCAAATATGTATCTGGGTCCCTATTACGACAAAAATATGGGACATCCAATCTAGCAAACTTGTCTGCTTTTTGAGGTGCTAAATATGTATGCATTATAGACCTTCGACTCTCCTAAGACTGCCTGATAAGTGGTGTCTCATGAACCAAGATCTCCCACATGATAATTAGAGGAAGATACTGGTTGTGAAGATTCTCCATATTGGACAGGTTCTTTACCTTTCTTTAAACCTTGAATGTCTGAGCGGAGGCTTTCAACTGTACCTACTAGTTATTGAACCAAAACCTCAAGTTTATCCATACAGGAAGTCAATTTTATCTTGATAGACTCTAATTCACCAACCTTTTTTTTACCTTAGCTGACAAATCAGTGTTATTGACCTTGCTCAACTAATTTAGAATTTTGGGTTATATAAAACCCCTTCTAAAAACCCCCAAAATAATCCAAGGCAGTCCAAAAATGATTTATTGTCCTTTAAAAAGTACATGAAAACCCATAAAATGGATGGAAAAGGGTTTTGAAGTTTTTAAAAATAATTTAGGGTAGTCCCTAAATTAATTTGAAGCCCTTTTGAAAGGCCCTAAATTATTTTTCGGCACTTTTGAAGGCACTTTTGAAGGACCCTAAATACCAGTGATAACAATGTGCACAATTTAAGAAATAAGGACGAAATCACAAACAAGATTATAGGACTGAAATTAAGGAATCTAGGTTTTTGATCAAAAAGGTTCCCAACTAGAATAGAATTAGTTGGAAACCTAGGAGCTCTAAATTCTAATACTAAATTTGATGTACGATCCCAATGGGATTAAGCTCCAACGATAATTAATTGATGAACAAAAGCCTAAAATAAAATTTCATGCAAGAAAGATTGAATCTTGAAATTCAAGAATGCTGAAAGTTCAATTATACACTTCAAGAACTCAAATCTTTAACAAAATAATACAAGAAATTCAATCTTTAAATCCAAGAAATAAAATAAAGAATGAAGGAAAATATGGGTATCCACGGAAGAGAGAGAAAAAGAAAGCTAGAGAGAAAATAAAGTGGACCCCACTTATAGAAGTCAGGGGATGAGGGGAAATAGGCAGCCTTATGGGTGGATTTTGATTTAGGGTTTGAGAAAACTTCAAGATTCTTAACTTTTAAAGAAATCTTGAAAGAATCTTGGATATTAAGGTGGAAATTGGGGAAAGTGTTAAAGAACTTGGGTTTAGGCTAACAAAGGCTAAATGAAAGAGAAATAAGGGTTTAAATGATGGGAATAAGGAAAAGATTTCAAGATGAACTTGCTGGAAATTTTCCAACTTTCAAGAAATCGAAGAATAGGGCTTCTTTATCGTTCTTGACAAAGCATCTTTGGAAATGTGAATAAAGAACCAAGAAAAAAAAATAGGATGAAAGAAAGTAGAAATTAAGAAAGAAACCAAGAAGTAATAGAAGAATGTTAGAAGGGAGAAGATTAGGAGGAGAGAGGAGAGAAAAGTAGGAGAAGAACTCACCTTTAACGTGAGGGATTCTTGAGAAAAAACTGCACCAGCCATGAGGCTCCAAGCTTTCAAATTTTTATTGATAAAATAAATAAAAATAAAAATAAAAAAAACCTTTACGTAAGTGGTAGCTGGTCTTTATGAAGACCCTAATTAATAAAATAATTTTTTGACTAAAATGCCCCTAATAAGTGGCTGTACGGCCAGCGCTATAATAAAACCCATAAAACTTTTAAAAAAAAACACTCTAAACACTTCTAAAACTTCTCTAAACTGTTAATAACTCCCACTACATGGCTCATAAGGCATTATTACATAAAATTTCCTATAATTGAACCCAAAAACATAGAAACAATTAACTCTAATTAAATGGGCAGCTCTTTGGACCTTGGCTTTGGCTTCCAAAGAAGATATATCTTCTCAAGCCATTGCAATGCTGCCGCATCACTGAAAAAGCTTGAATCACAATATCCACACAATCCATGAAGGGACCACCATTCTCCTAGAGAGACCAAGGTTTCACAAAAAGAAACCATCAAAGGCCACTTACACTGGAGACCAAAATGATGCTGCTCAACTTCACAGCAATAGATTCAAATGAAATTAATGCTCCACCGAGGCTTTGCCATCTACAAATACATCTTAATATAGGGACAAATGACCTTAAAACCATCTTGAACGTTGAAGCAAGGACTTTAGCAATAATTTTATATAACTGTGCACCAAACTGATTGGTCTAAACTCTAAAGTCTCCAAGTCCTTAGGTATCTCCATGTAGGAAAGTCGGGTGTGCCATATTCAATGAAAACGACAATTTTCAAAGGTGGCTGGAGTACCGTATGGGCAAAGGCAATTGGGTTCTGTTTTGGCACCATGTGTGGTGCAGGCCAAGGGCCCTAAGGAATGTCTTTCCTAAGACTTTCACGCTCTCTCTTTGTATGGATGGTACAGTGGAGGAACATTAGTGCAAATCGGGAAATTCACAGAATTGTAATTTACACCTAAGACGGCCACTACATGACTGGGAGATGGTTCCACTGTCCTCCTTGTCGCACCTGGAGAAGGTTGTTATTGGGACTCAAGAGGAAGCTGATCACTGGATTTGGTCACTTGACTCTCAGGATCTCTTCTCAGTCCGCTCTATGTATAAGGTGCACGCCCCAGCCTACTTCCTTCATTCGGTGTTCAGTATTTCCATCTAAATGTTAGTTTCACATGTGGTTGGTCTATCTAGGGAAGGATCTAACCTTGGATAATTTGACCAAAAAAGGAGTGACCATTGTAAACCAATGCAGCCTTTGTTATACAAGTGAAAAATCGGTCCCCCATCTCTTCTTGCATTGCCCTTTTGCATTCCGTATGTGGGGTTTTTTTTCTCAGTCGGTTCAAGTGTATTTGGGTGATGCTGGAACCTCCTTCGCAGCTTTTAGAGATTTGGCATCATGGGCCGGGCACGAATTTATCTCCCTAGGGGCGAGTGTTATGGTCGTGTGTCCGGCACATCCTATGTTGGCTGATATGGCTTGAGAGGAATGCAAGAAATTTTAAAGAAAAAGTCTCCCATTTTAGTAAAGTGGCTGATAGGGCAATGGGCCTTCTCTTTTGCATGGATGTTGCATACCCCCCTTTTCTTTGGTTATAAGTTTTCTGATTTCATGTTTAGTTGGGATGCCCAAGTTTGGGCTTTTGTAATCCTCTTGCCTTTTCTTAATAAATCTCATTACCTTACTGACCCAAAAAAGAAAAAGGAACGTAGGGCGATAGAACTATAATACCCAGCTACTTCAACATACTTAGCTTTCCAATATTGACAAAATAAGGCAATGATAGACACTTGGCTACTGTATAGACATCTAGAATACAAGTTCGTCATTTCCTAAATTGAAAATCTATTATTCTCTAAACACACAATCAACCAAAACATATAAATGGTATATTATAACAAACCTCACTATCAACTTTAAAAAATACAAGTGTTATCGTAAATTTAGTAGGATGTAAGTACTAAAAAAGAGAAATTAGCCTAAAATATTAAAAGCAATAGCATGGTGTCAGCTTATTGGGTGGGATACTTCTATCCATATCCTTGTTATAGATTTCAAGAAATGTCATATCTCTTATTTCCTGTATTAGCATCCATCCATACCACTGTATTTGAGCATCTTGGGACATAAGTAACATCAACACTTCTTTCTACAAAAGCCTTATTGTGAACTCCGTGATGCAGCATGCATGTAGGATAGTGAATATGTGTACAGGAGATATGAATAAAATTACTAAAGCCATAAAAATAAATAAACTAGATTCCTAGTTGCGCAATTCAAATCCTAATTCAAACAGTTTATTGGTTGTATTCATCATGCAATAGAGGAATTAGGGTTTACAAAACAATAAACAAATAAAAGACCTAAATAATATGTTGGATTATTGAACCAAATTAGAGAATGAGAAAATTTAGGACTGCTGCCCAGAAAAATATTATAACTGAAAATGTCCTCAAAAGTACCCAAAAGAAAAACAATCCACTAAACTCAAGGATTAACCTGAAAGGTATAAAAATGGTTCATATTATGTTTAGGCCTAGAAAGTAGGGTTAAAGGTGGTAGATTTAGGTAGGATAATTGAAAATTTAACTCCAAACCACATGCCACAACATGCCAACAAATCACTACTTTTAGGGATTTAAAAAGATGGCTCAAAGAGAGGCATTAGTACCTTGATTTCATTGTTGGTAGTTTAATTTCAGTCTTCTAGTGTGAGCTCATTAATGATCCAACAAAAAACTAGTTGAAACACAGAGTTCCAAAATTTTGAAAATCTCCTTCCCAGAATAGGGTGTGCCGCCAGCTCCTAACACCCAGGCTTGGGTTTTGATTTTGAGCAAACTTTAGGATGGAATGTTGCTTGATGTGGTGTCACCTAGGGGTCTTCTATACCCTAGAGAAACCCATTCGATCAAAGGAGTAGTAGTATGCTGATATTAGGCAATCTCCCGTAATCAATCCAATACAGGTTTTCACGCCTAGTACCTGATACCAGTCCTTGGAACTTCATAAAATCAGCATTCTTTACTTCCCAAAGTTTTCTCTGCAACAAACCCAAGTTAGGGTATTTTAGAGGCTGGTCGCAACCTAGGAGTTGGGCATCAGAAGTTTGTTCATCTACTACTAGTTGATGATGGCTTCTCCTGTCGATCTCCTTCATTGGCTGCATACATCTAATGCTATTGGGATTGTTACTACTTCAAATAGGTGTCATCAATCCCTACTAAACCCCTTTTAACTCTTTTAAAAGTAGTGATGTTGTAGACTTTGCGGCATATGCTTTAGAATTGAGGTGTTAATTGTTTAACGTAAATTTATCACCTCTAACCATATTTTTTAGGCCTAAACATATTACAAATCTATCTCTAGACCTTTCAGTCTAATCCCTAGTTTGTTGGATTGTTTTCCTTTTTTATGGCCTAATTTGGCACTTTTGAGACCATTTTCAGTCATAATATTTTTTTTCTAGGCATCAGCCCTAATGTTTTCATTCCCTAATTTGGTTTAATGTTCGAACATATTATTTAGGTCTTTATTTGTTTATTATTTTGTAAACCCTAATTCTTCTAATGCATACTGAATACAACTAATGAACTGCCTAAATTTTAGGTTTGAACTGTGCAAGTAAAAATCTCGTTTATTTCCCTTATTACTTTAGTAATTTTATTCCTATTTCCTATGCACACATTCACTATCCTACATGCACACTACATCACTCCACCATAACCATCATAAAGTCATCTCCAATAACATCTCAACTCATTTAGACAGAAAACCATAAATAGCCCATCCCACCCAATCCCTTAAGAAATTCATCCCCGTCAAAAAGCCTCTCCAACTAGTCCACATCTCTGAGTAAATACAAATTACTAGAAATTCCATCCAATACTGGGTGAAACAGACTAGAATCTGAATAAAGTTTCAAGTAAAAGCCTCACGACTACTAAATCTCTTCATCCTCTTCCACACAAACCACATCTACTAAGTCTCCATATTGACAGTTTTCAATCACTTAGTTGCAATTCTTCTATAATTTATTCTGATGAAACTAATGCTCTTCTCATTATCAACAAAAGTGATGACCCACATATGAATATATATATTTTTTTTTTGTAGTTCTGTACTCCACCAAACACCTCTTTCTTCCACCCTTTTAGCTTGTTTCTCTACACCTTTCAGCTTTTTGGCATAAAATATAATTGGTATTGGCATGAAAAGAAAAAGATTGACTATGTTTGAAGAAAGTAATCTAATCTTTGCAATTGATGATGTTTGTACCCCTCTCCAAAAAAATTGAACTGCCACCAACCTATCATCCAGACTAGGTTTCATAGTCATGCTAACCATATTTTGAAGCTCCCAACGCCTTTTCACTCTGATTATTGGACCCTTCCTCCACCCCTTGCTTACAACCTACTCTTTCCCCTTCTCTATGGCCAGGAATAAAGCATGTGTCTCCTCATTCAATCCATTCCCGAAAACTGCTAAACACCAACATCTTTCACAGCACCCAATCTAAAACCTCTTAATTAGTGTTTGACTTGTCATTTTTGACACTCATCAACACATCCTTCAAATGGCCTATCCACCTGATCTGCCTTGTTCATCCTCTTCCTCTTAAGAGGAACTGAAATAAATTAATCCCTTGTTAAAAGCTTGGAAAACTAACAAGCCAATACTTGTTTAAACATGGTTGTGTGGATATTTTGCAATACCACCTGGATCTTTAAGCTCTCTTGAAGTTTTCATCTCCATTTTGAGCAAGGCAGTCTTGTCAAGCTTCTCCATGACTCCACATAGTAAAAATATTGAGTGCAGGTGTGAAGCTTTTATATGAAGTAGCAATACTGGCGACAAATCTGCCTTTCCTTTCATCCATGTAACTTAGAATGGAGGGATTAACAGCTCTTAGAGGATGATGAAACATAGTATTATTACAGAACGTAAATCTTTTGAGTTTCGTGATGAGTTTGATGGCAATTGTAGAGTTGTTCGAATTACTGAGAGGAGAACAGCGTTCTCTTCCTTTATCAAAATCCAAAAATCTTATATGTAGTGGCTTTGTGAGTCTATTGATATGGCATGCCGGGAAGACGACCCTTTGGCGTTAATTCGGGCTATCGATGACAGCAAAAGGGTCGTGGTAGTGAAAGGGGGAGTGAATTCCCTGGGTAAGTTCATCAGGATCTCGGAAATCGTTAGGAGTGGTCGTGGGTTCTCCGTCATCTTTTCGAGAGTTCCAAATGCATCCGGTTGGGCCAATGCAACATATGTACTGCGTAGGTATTTTGTGGGTAGTCCGGTGGGTGGATTGAAGGAGAAGTCTCCGGCGACAGCTTCTAATCTAGTGTTCCCTTCTATACCGGTTAGCAGCGAGACGTGGCAGAAGGTGGTTGCAAAGGAGGCTGCTCTGGTGAACTCAGGTTGTGTTATGGCAACGGGGGATCAAGAGATTTGGGAAAGGTTGGCAGTTTGCTATCGGCGCAGTACTGTGGTGGCGTGGGAGGAAATTGCTTAGGGAGTAGTCATGATTCTTGGTGTTGATCGTCAACTGTCATGGGTGTCGGTGGACGATTTCAGGGCATTATTCATTTTCGTTTCTAGGGGTGAATCCAATCATACCTGCCAATGGGAGGAACACACTGACCACGAAGACATGTTCAATTTTCTAGAATGGAATCCGACATTTTTCTCTATTCAACCCAGGTCCCTTATCAAGAAAAGGTGGGTTCGGCTATGGGGTCTCCCTTATAGCCTGTGGAATGTGGAGATGTTCAAGAAACTGGGCAAGCTTTGGAGGGGCTTGAGTTCAATCGACAGTAAAACATTGGCTTGTGAGGAACTTAGGTGGGTGTGCCTGGAGTTGGAAAGCGGAAATCTGTGCGATATTCCTCGCTTAATTCAGGTGGAAGATAGGGGAAGGTTGTACCTAATTGTGGTGTCGATTGAGGGGGAACTCGCGATGGAGCGACAGGAAGTGCTACCTGAAAATACTGGTGGGGTTAGGACCTTATGGGAAACCGGGAAGCTCACTCCGATGACCGGTGATGCATCTGACCTGGGGATTGCTTTTTCCAATCAGGTTGCCGAGGGCCGTACTTCAGATAATGCAACTTCTGAATGAGACTTCTATCCAAGAAAGGAAGGCCTCTGTTGGAGGTTGCGTGTCGGCACCTTCCTATCTTCTCCGGTAAGGAGCCGCTGCCAAGTGATGGCGACGCCAAGCTTTCTGCAGGTTTTGTGGATGTTACCAACATGGAAAGGAAGTGTGAGGTGCACACATGGAAAGAGACCCAAGGCTACGTTCCTATGGCGGTGGAGTATTCAAGTGGTAATGAGAAAGGCCTTGATTGGTTCAAGGTGGGCCGTAAGGGTAAATGCACATTAGAAAGGGGGCTCGATTCTTCATATATCCAAATGGAACTAGAGCACCAGCCCGGCTCGCCTTTAGACCAAGTCAAACCCGGAAAAGAGCACCTTGGTTCGAACCGGGTGGGTGATTTACTAAGTTTGGAGGCCCGTCTCCAATGGGCCGAATTATGGGCCTAGGCCCTCTAGGCTTTCAAATGGGGATTTAAAGCCCTTTGATACCCTTGTAGTGCGAGGGCGTGGGTCGTGGAAGTCTCCAGAGGGTTCCAGCTCATCCTCTTCCAGTTCTTCCTAGACAAAAATTGTTCCCACAGCGATGATTCTTCTAGTCGGTGAGCGTCAGCGTTTTGATGTGATGGACGAAGAAATCGTGGCAAATGGCAATCAGATTTTCGCTGTTTCATCAACCAAGAGTCATTCTTAGGTATGTGGTTATTCTGGGGGGGAATCTCAGGGCGACTGGGCATCTTTAGTTGATGAATCGACCACCCTTTGTTTTATCGTCGGATGATGTGGAACTTCCTGAGGATTGGGAGATGCTGGGGGAATGCACAGATGTTTTGAATGTTGAGGTGTTTCCGGACAAGGAGCTGGTTTCTGGTTCGAGGATGTTAAACGTAGCTCTCATCGCAAACGAGTCTCCCGAAGCGTCTTCTTCTGACCTGATGGACAATGAGGTTTCTGTCGCTTCTGATAGCCTGGCAATGCCTTCAGGAGGTTTGATCATTTCGCTCGTGGTGTGCCCTCTAAATCAAAGTCCATTCATCTGCAAGATGGTATCTCGGTGTGGGATGTTTCTGACCCTGAGACATTTGATAAGGAAGGGAGAGGGCTTTCTCTGTTATGTGTTCATGCCCAGGACACTTTGATGAACCACAGACCCATCTACCAGGTACTTTCCTTGGAACATACACATTATGTTTCTAAATTGCAACCCCTGTCTGTTGTATCAAACTTGTGCAAGGTATCTAATAATTGGGCTGTCAAGAGTGATAGTCTTATCAACGAAAAAGATAGGAATAGCTTGGATCCAAATGCCTGGGATGGGGACGGGTGTAAACAATTGGTGATTTTTAAAAATCAGTCTCCCGTGGATATGGATGAGCAGTTGATGCAGCATGAGCAGAGATATGATCTGGTTATGGCTGGGGAGTTTGGGAAGGATTTGGATATGATTACCCCAGAAAAATTAAGGATAAAGGCAAAATTCTCATCTATTGGTGTGTTGGAAAGAGATGAAGAGTTGTTATCAAAATGGGTTATCAACAAGTTGGGAGATTTTGGTCCCTTTCTAGGATTATCATATGAGGGTTTTGAAGATGAGATTCTAGGTTTGTTCAAAAGGATTGTGTTGACTGGGGAAAAGGGAAGGAGCGGGAGGGATTCGAATTCGGATCTGTGCAAGAAATTGAAGAATGAATTAAAGAAGTTGGAATTAAATGTTAACTATGATAGAAAGGAAGGTGGATCGAGTGCAAGGGGATCTAGGAAAGGAAAAGGTCATATGCAAGGTACTCATGGACCTTAAGATCATATCTTGGAATGTTAGAGGGATGGAGAATAGGGACAAGAGAATTTTTATCAACCAAAATATTATAGGTGTAAATCCTGATATTATCTGCTTGCAGGAAACAAAGATTCAAGTGATGAGTGGCATGATGGTGAAGGAAGTTTGGGGTATTAGACCTTGCTAGTGGTTGGCTCTCCCCTCTTGGGGCGCTTCTGGGGGCATTCTTCTTATTTGGGATGTCGACAATCTGGAGGTCATGGATTATGAGTTTGGGGCTTTCTCTGTTTCCATTAAATGTAGGATGAAAAGGAAAGTGGAGGAATGGGTTTTTGTGGGGTTGTATGGTCCAAATGTGAGATCAGAAGTTGATGATTTTTTGCAGGAGCTCGACGATGTTAAGGCACGCTGGGATTTGCCGTGGTGTATTGGGGGTGACTTTAATTTGATAAGATTCTTGTCGAAGAGGAGTGGCGGTGTTACGAAAGATGTTGGGATGTTGAAATTCAATGATTTTATTAATAGATGGCATCTCATGGATATTCCTCTTGAAGGGGCCAAATTTACTTGGTTTAGCTTTCAATTTAATGCTACTCTAAGTAGACTTGATCGTTTCCTGTTTTGTGGGGAATGGGAAG
>JAOXJP010056292.1:0-15826 GCA_025762735.1 Platanus orientalis | reverse complement strand
GTATAAGAGACAGGATTTATTATGCATGAGCTAAACCCATCTTAAATCTATTGGCAAGAATTTTCGATTTGTTGATTCTAAACCAAAATTAATTACTCCGCTTAATCCTTTTTGGTAAACAACACCGTTTAATTTTAATATGTAAAATATTTAAATGGCATCTTTTTAAAAATGATAAAACTTATATTTATATAATTGAAAATTATTTACATATATGTTTACCTAAATTAGTTATGTGCTAGGAAAACTATTGTATAGTTTTGTTGTATAAAGTTTGTTTACAAAAATGACTAATTTAAGATGAAAAATTAGGTGAAGTAGTCACGCAATTTGACATGTTTGGTAGTCATTTGTCCATAAAAAGATGACTAGTAGCCATTTGTTAGTCTATGTGATTAATTTGTACATAGATTAGATGTTTTTTATAGTTTTTAAGTCTTGAGTGTGTAATCATGCTAACTTTGATTGAAATTTTCACAGCAGTTCACATTGAAATTTCTGCAAATTTTCCATTATTATTTTTTTCAATAATTAAAATTTTCCATTATTTTGAAACATTCTAGCGAAATTTCCCTGAAATTTCCACAAAACCCCAAGGCAAAATATCCATCAAAATTGAAATTTTGAACCTCGACTGATAGTTAGGATCACCTGTTTGGTCAATGCATTTTCTCCCTGCTATGGCCAATCAACAGTGTCCTTGATTGTGTAGTAAGGCAGCAACTTGGGTCGGGCTCAACCACCTTGAGCTCAAGTTGGGCTTTGGCTGGAAAATCCTAACGCAGCCAAGGTTGTGCTGGGCTTGGATTGAACCTGACCCAATTCAAGCCCCATGATATATGTTGATGCAGCACCAACCCTTGAAAGGGGCCAAATAAAGGTAGTTAACCTGCTGGTTATGGGCCCAAAAACTAGGACAGGTATAGGAATGAAACACAGGTTAAAACAGTGCTATAAGTAGGGTTACAAGTGGGTATCAAAAAGGTTAAACCTGAACAGGTTTCAGAGTCTGTTTGAGGTCTCGCAACAGAGATAATTATCAGTGTTTATAAGCAGTTTTCTGGAGCTAAACAGGACTTTTAGAGATCAGCAAGTTACTGTTTTCAAAACTAATCAAGTCAAATCAAGGATTAACGGGGCTGCAACAGCACTCTTTTATCAGAGATTACAATGACCAATAGCAGGATTTCAGGTTCTTAGGGTTAAAAGCAGTAGGTCAAAAGGCACTTGTAGGTACTGGTTAAGGACTGTTATGTGGACTGATTAGGTTCAGAACAGGGGTTCACACAGCAGCTGTATAGACTCGGAACAACAGAGAATATAGGGCACTTGTGTGGCTAAAGGTTCACTTGGATAGATGATAACAGCCAAGAATGGAAGTAATGTAGAAGCTTAGAATTGAGGATTATGACAGAGTATGTACTGGGCTTAAAGCTGGGCAGGTTTGAGGACTGTTAAAGACTTAAACAGAGGCTGTGGAACCAAGGTTAATATGGACTGGTCTGATGGTGCAACAGGGACTGAAATCAGAGAAATATAAAGAATTTAAGAAGGGTTGAACTTAGGGGATTTTGAATTTAGGAGCTGATAAAGAAGGTTTAACAGTAACAGTAACAGTAACAAAGGCTGAAATAGAGACTGTTTTAGGGGAATTGATTCTCCAATCTAAAACAGCAAGAGAAGTATTGCTACAGGTAGCCGCGGGGTGTAAACTATGGTTTTCTTGGGTTTCCACAGGAAAAAAAAAATAATAATAATAAGAAAAGAAGAAAGATAGAAGATAAGAATAGTACCTGGTGTGGGTAATCACCTACCTCACAAGCCTTTGGATATCATCATCCATGGGTTCAAGTTTAGGTACCAAAAACTTGAAGAAGAGATGAAGTTCCACTCATGGAGAGCAAGAAATCAACAAATTTTATTAATTCCATCATACCAATACAAAACAGTGCAGCCCTACATATAGGCTTACAAACTCAAGAAAATAGTAGGAAATCAAATTACAAACTCCTGAACTACTAGCTTACTTGATACCTAAGACTTCTTAAACTCAAAAATACAAAAAAACTTCAATTTTTTTTTTTTTTTAAAGTGCCAAAATCAGTCCCTTTTAGAGGATTTCGACCAACACTCTAAGAGGGCTCCACTTTGACTTGTTTCTCTAAAATTATTAAAATACCATTGACAATAATGTCTTATTACAAAAATACCCAAAATCAAAAATTAAATGACTATCATGTCCTAACCCCTAATACTTATAAACTACGAAATAAAACAATAAAACTCTAATAAAAGGACTCCAACTAAACCAAAGACTCCATCATTTGTTTCTATGTTTTGTCTTGTGTGTCTTCATGTGTGGACCCCACCAAAGTCGTGTGGGTCTCCTATGTCTACATCTATTGTCTGGCTTTTTCTTCTAGGGGTCATTTGGTAGGGTCTTTGGAAGGAAAGGAACCGTAAGATTTTTTAGGAGAAGTAAGGTTTTTGGGGAGATTTGATATTCTATTTATAGAATGTTATTTGTTCTTTGTTTTGTTCCTCCCTTCACGTGATGGTTTGGCTGTTTTTCCTTTTGTTTTCAATAATGTTTGCCTGTTTATCTCTCAAAATTAAAAAAAAAAGAAAAAATTATTTAGTTGTAATAGTATTAGTTTGACTGTGAAAAGGCTGGACCACTTTGAGTTCAAGCCTAATCAAATTCAACCCTCTTTAGCATTTATATTGTACATTCATATTGTAATCCAAGCCTAACCTTACCAATCCAATCCAGCCCGAGTTGGGCAAGTATTTAGTAAATTAGATCAAGTTGATTTTTGGGTTGGCTTGCATTTGATTGCCAACTCAACTGATATATATATATATATATATATCAATGCTATTTTTCACATGTTAGGATTAAGAAGTATAAAATTTTGACAATGTGGAGCATTACGAAGTTCCCTTCCTTGTGCCATTAATAGTAAGAGTTGTCATATTGTCGATATATACTGTGCCTCTACGGAAGCATTATGAATGTTTTGCTGTACTTGAATCTTGTTTTGACCTTATAATCAAGGTTGAAGAAGAAGAATAAGAAGAGAACATGAGATAAGAGAGGAGAAATCATGTGTAGGGTATTGTCATGACCCAAAACCCATACTTGTACGGCTACGAATTTTGGCACGTGACATTAATCCATTCACATCAATGTCATTTGAATTGCTTATAATTTTTTTTTCACATCTTTCTTTTCATATACACGTAGCGGAATCTCATAATCAAACCATAATCATTCCATTAAATTTAAAATTCACAAATCATAATCCGTAAATAAAATCCATTATCTGACATAACCCAAATAATAACAAATCATTTCCATAAAATTGAAACTCTAAACTAACCTATAAAATATCTTCAAATAAAACTAAAATAACTAAATTGAACTGAATCAAAATAGGTCTCTAAACAAATAAAGAAATAATAATAATGTCTGAAAATAACTAAATCAAATCTCCATTATCACTCTTCTTCTTGGAATTCAGGCTACTCATCTATCCTATCATCCTCTTCATCTGAAAACAACGGTGTCAACTCTATAAGCGTGACAAGCTTTGCAAATAAACATGAATACTACTTAACATGCTGAAACAATTGGGTCAGTGAACACGAATATTTTTATAATCAAAACAGAATGAAGCATGCTTTCAAAACCATTTCTTACATATGAAAATAATGCTTATAATCTAAGACATAACAAATAGCATAATAGAATATAAATCAAGATGCATAATCTGAACAGAAACATAATCAGAACTAAAATACTCAACTGAACAAATATCTGAAACTGAACTGAACAGAACGAATCACTAAAACATATATACATATATGAGACTTGCTGAAACAAATATCTAAATCCCCTACACGTGCTGCGATCTAGATAACAGATAATTGAATTATATACCAGAAATCTCCCACACATGCTGTAAGCCAGATAATTGGTAACAGAATAGAATAAACCCATCTACAATCCGATAATAGGATACCACTATCTCACGCCTAGTGGCAAGTATCAAACAGACATCGTCAATTAATGTGACCCGACAAAGAGGGTACTTAATTGCATCTATTTAAACCCAATGAGGGGCTCCATCAAAATTGTCTCTTTGATGATAAATAGGTCTCATATCATAGCTAAACATGTATTTTTATCAAAATCAAAATAAATACAGGTACTAACATATATCAAAGCAGAGCAAAGCGAACAATGTTTAATAATTTCTAAACAATGCATATCTTTGAATCAAAACAGAAAACAAGAATCTGATCCACCTAAGAACATAGCTCTATGGATTGGCATATCGAAATTCTTTAAAACATTCTTTAAAAATATGTTTACTAAAAATCTTTTGAAAACTCATTTAAAAAAACACATGGGATTCTTTAAAACAATTTAAAACTGAGTAGAACAATCTTTTTCTTTTGTAACATAGAGATTAAAATTATCTAAAAACCTATTTGAATCAAAATCAAGAAATAGAACATGAACTTGCTTGAAAACATAATTTTTCTCTTTAAAAAAACATGTAACATAACATAAATACATCAAAACAATCATGGTCCTTTGCAAAACTTGTAAATAAATAGATCTAAGAACCTAAAACGATACAAAAAGTTGTAAAACATTCAAATAATTTGAAAAACAAATTTTCTTTTACAAAAACCCTTTTCTAAGAACCTAATCAAAGCAAAAGCCTTCATGGATCATAGCAAAATTGAATAAGAATGATTTTAAAAACCTAAGAACAATTAAAACGATGTAGAAGTGTTTTAGTTTATTTACCTTTTGTTTCGAAAATGAAACCAAATTGAACCTTCAAGTTCTTTCTTTAAAATCTCAAAATCTCTTGTAAAACCTAGCTTTTTCTCTTGTTCTTTCTTCAAAATCCTTAAATTTGCAAAGTTTTTCAAAAGATCTTTATTATGGATCTCTATATTTTTATAGGTATAAATAACAACCCTAATCTCTAATTTTGTGTGTAGGTAGGTTTCTAGTGAAAAAATCCTTAAAATTTTGTAAAAATTATAGTTTTACAAAATTTTCCACTTTGATGATGTCATCCCGTTAGAATTTTTCCAACACAAACACCCAATAGAAAAATGGTCATAACTTTCTCTACAAAACTCGGATTCACTTATCATTTGTTTTGTTTGAAACTAGACTTCAAGAACTTTCTAAGCATATATTGCTTGATATCTAATTCATTCTAAATTTTTATTTATGTATTTTTAAAGTTACCCCAAAATCTACTTATTTATATCATATTAGACGACACCGACACTTTTTAAGAAAATTGTCATAACTTCTTCTAAGAAACTTCAATTCACTCACCGTTTATCACATTGGAAAATAGACTCATAGATATTTTCAAGCATATATTATTTGTAGGGTGATTCCTACGGGATTGATAGATATTGACTTATAAAGTTATGCTATCCATTTAGGATAGTTTCAGAAGTTGTCATATCCTTGACCATTTTTTTTTCTTTGCTTAGTAAATTCTATTTAACTTTTTCGTTTGGTGTCTATTTCGCTTGCAGTTTGTTGTGTAGGACTCTAGACTTTCGTGTCTATTCAAAAGTATAAGTTTCACTCACAAATTCATTTTATATTTTTGTTGGTGTCTTTCTAAAGTTGTGTCAATGACCATATTAGCATATGTGAATTTATGTGGTTCTATATGTATACAGAACTTATGTGACATGTGTTAACATTTTAAGTGTGACACATGTATAATAATATATGTGTCATGGTGTGGGGTATTACAAGGGTAGTCCTCTAAAATTTTCCATGACAAGGGTGCTAAATAAATCCATATGTCAAAGAAGCGATAAACCAAATTCATGCTTTTATAAAGTAATATAACCATTATATAAGTATACCATTTGCAAAAATATCTACATAATCTATCTCATAAAGAGTCTAAATAATGAAATCATAAATCACATGAAAGAGGTTAAATGCTAATATGCAAGTAAAGGTACTTGACCCATAACTAGTGGCATAGCGGATGCTTGTGAATATAAAATCATTTTATGACAAAGTTTATCTAAGTTAAAAACCAAATATCTTAAGTCTTTTTTAAAAACTCATGTAGAAATCTCATGTAAAGAGCCACATGAAAATCCCGGAGTAGACCATGCCAATGATAATGTGTATATGCCTTGAAGAGATGTCACATGATGTCAATGGCAATGTAGGCACATGAGGTTCAATAGAATTGGTACAATTCATCATGGTATGCATGAATCAAATGAAACACACTAAAGAGAGAAATTGACTAACATAGAAAGTCAATAGGGCATCATAAATTGTTATAAGACAACATATATTTGAAAAAATTTATCATATGAGACATTAGGCTCATGTAAAGAATCCAAAAACATCTAAGAAACATGTGAGTAATATGAAAAATTTGTAAGAGATATTTTATTAAACATGTAGAGTGTAAGAATTATGGAACTCAATGGAAATCAAAGGGTAAACTCAATCTTCACCACAAGAAACCTTTCTAATCCCTACAACCCATGTAAATCAAGCTCCTAAACTCCTTCACATATATTAGAGACCATCCTAACCATTTCATAAGGCTCTATTCATAATATCACAACTCTATAACACAATATCATAGAAACCAACAGGAAAATACTAACCAACATGCTTATACCAAGGAATCATGATAAATCTCTAAAAAATCAACATTAATAAAAGAAAATAAAGAAGAATCCACTAAAATATAACCCACAAACATCAAATCTAAGATCCTAAGAAAGAAAAATGAGCATAAAATGATATTCACTCACATAATCCATGAAATCAAGGTTCCACATAAGGAAATAATCATGATCATAAAAATTAGATGTAGAACCATCAAATCCAATATCATTTTGCATAAATCTATGATCCTAAGAAAATAAAGTGTGCATTAACAATATATCTAACTCACAAAATGCTCAAACTTTCAATGCACAAGAGGATCATCCTCCAAAATCCCCTTGCTATTGTCTAACATTCCTTCTTCTATGAGTAAACAAACAAATTCATGGTTAAAAACCATATTCTAGGTAGAAAAATAGGAATCCATGCTCATTTAAGCTAGATCTAAGAAGAAAAACCCCTAATCTAACATATTTTCAAAGTTGGGAGTGGAACTTATCAAATTAGGGAAAATCTCCCTCTTCCTCTCTGAAGCTTCTCAAACATCTCTAAACTTTACTCTTTTTATTCTAAATGACTTAAATTATGTCTTAGAGGTGTTTTAAATTGTCCAAAATGAAATCCTACATATGTGGGGGTCTAATGGGTGAAAATCACATAAAAAATGGCACAAAATATATTTTTCGATCAACAAAATTTAACATTTTTGGGCATGTCGTGATTGATCCGTGATTGATCATGGATCACCCATAAAAGTCCCAAGAGCCATATTACTTCATTCATGATTGATCAGGCCAAAAATAGGGTTTTGTGATCAATCATGAGATCCATAATCAATCACGCTGTGATCGATCACATGATCCTTGATCAATTGTGATTCTCCTAGAAAAATTCTACACATACACCTTTCGATAAATTGGTCATAACATTCTCTACAAAACTTGGAATTACGAACTGTTTGATGCATTGGAAAGTAGACTAGAAGACCTTTTCAACAATATATGGATCAATCTCTAATTCACTCGGTATTTATGTTAGTGAGCATGGGAAGTTATCACAAATACACAATTTGGATGACTTTCAAATTTGGAAGTTCAAGGCCCAACTTAGGTCAAATACTTCAAGTTTGGTCCAAATGATTCCTAAACTACTCTAAGGTTTGTATAATATATGTAAAATGATACTTTTATCCTTATGGAAAAAATTATAGTTTTACCCTTTACATGCAATACTAGGTATTACATAGGCTACCTACATAATAAATGTTATGTCTAGGATTTGTTGTCTAGAACACCAAGGGACGTCAAATGGAATAAAATGTGTAGAGGTTAGATGAAATTTCAAATTCCCACCCATTTTATTCTATATGACATCTGTTGGTGTCTTGGACACCAAATCCTAAATAGGACATTTGGTCCCACCCTCAAAATGAGATTAAGCCATAACTATAGTTCAAAAATAAGCTTTATAACTATCTTTTATGTAGATTGTCTTTCTTTCAAGGTAATAAGTATTTTTTTTCTTGTTTTTTTAGCCATTTGCAGTTTTAACACTTACAAGACAAAAGGTTACAAGGTGTCCTAATGATATTATCCTCTAAGAAAAATTTCTATTGATAGGGCTAAGATAGAGGACTTCTTATGTAATGCAAAAAGATGCATCATTGGAATAGACTTCTCTCACCATATGCGGTCCATCCCATTTTGGGTCAAGCTTTTTTTCAAAGAAATGAAAAAAGATGATAGGTCATTATATTGTCATAACCCAAGTTATCCATTTTGTAGTTAGGCTAGACTTTTCTTTATGAAGGAATAAGAGAGGCAAGACTGGTAGGATTCCTATCATTGTTGTACCCCCAATATCTCTTCATTTACTGCTTCAATTTTTGCAAGGTATAGCTTTACATATTCATCATTTGGGAGTCCTTAGATAGCAATCCAAAGTGATAGAATATAATTCCTTAGTGGAAGGATGGTCTCTGCATCATATATTAAAGAGTATAGCATAGATTGTGTAGGAGTTCAGTATGAGGTAATGTACACCCATAGTGTTTCACCAACTCACTCATGATAATCTCTTTTTGACTTTGAGACTTCCTTTTCAAGTAATCTATAAAGGATCTTGGTGAATGCTTTAGAATTCTTAGTGAACCAACTCTAAAGAATTTCTCGCTCACCATGATTTTTCTACCAAACAAAAAACAATCTAGATGTTACATTTGCAAGATACAAACTTCTTTTACTTTATCATAAAAACTAAATCATGAGTAATGAACTAAAAATAATCTTCCTTGGAGAGTATTTTAAACTACCAAATATCATGCAACAAAAAAATATGTCGTAATCAATCATTGCCATTTATCATAAAAATATAATAATATATATTTTTTTGAAATTTAATATTAAAAGGATAAAAATAATTTTGAAGTCATATTTATTTTTGTTATTAGTCTTCTTACTGAGATTACAAAACCTTTATTGATGTTCATATCATATCTTTGTTTTGAGAGTTATCACATATTAGGTTTTGATGAAAACAATAATATACTATTATAAAACTAAGATCATAGTGATTGTTTTTGTTCGAAGGTGTAATAGCTTGGTCACTTTCTTCAAGATATAAAAATCATCTCCTCTTAATACAATAGAGTTTAGATGATTAAATATCCCTGATACAATCAAGCTAGTGTTATTTTTCTTTCTATACCTTGTTTGCACTTACAAAGTTAAAATTAACACCACTTCATACGAGATGCTCAGAGAAGAAGGAAACTCAAACCAAATATGTATACATAAAAATCTGCATTTTTTCTAATTATAATCCCATCTTTTATAAGAGAATCAACCACGTTGAGATTTATGCTGTCAACTTGTGGATGGATTTTCAATTTACTTTAATGTGTAAGGGGAAATTAATATCTTATTTAATTCTCTTTAAAGGAGGTTAAGGTATCCCATATTTTGTAAATTTAAATCTCATCAAATTATTTTCTAAAAAGGGCCAAGCACCCATATGTTTTATGATTTCAGTAATATCATATTTAAACCTTTTACACACATTTGCATAAACCATAACTTTAAAGAAAATGAAAAAAAAAATATTATGCTTTGGTTTATTTAAAACGTTTAAATATACAACTCTCTTTCAAATAAATATAATTAATTGATGTTTAAACCTCTCCAAAATTTCAATTTATTTAATAGAAATCAATGTTATTTTCAAATTTTTGGTAATGTAAACCCCTTTAGTATCTCTTTAAAAATCTAAAATGTATATAAAGTTATTTTGAAATTAAATAATTTCCAATTTTCAAAATAACAAATATAATCTAAGTATCTCAAGAACTATGCATAAGAATGAGGGAATCCATATATTTGAATCCTTACTTGTAATTGAATAATTATGTATGTACTAAGAAATTTAATTAACTATATATTGAACTAAATATATGTAGTACACTAAAATTCAACTACAAATACACAGTATCTTAATGATATACTTTACGACAATGTGTATGTATCTTCTTTTCTTAGCACTAGAGACAACCTAAGACCTCTACGAAGCAAGATCGCTTCTACACTGATATCAATGTTATGAAATTGTACAATAACTTGACCATCAATCTTAAAGATTATAAGCTTATTAAGATTCTCATTGACTAAATGTTCACAACTTTACAATCAAAATCTTCACTAAATTTATATCTTAGAAATGGACAAAATAAACTGTTTTTCCTCTCATATTATTAGTGTAGGCATCAATACTCGATGATTTGTTATCTCATTAAAAATATTCATGTTGTGTTTCAATGACTATTGATTTTCTATAAGTTTTAACTCTATTCCTTTCAACATTTTAATTATTATCTTCTTTGCAAGGGTTTTAGTAAAAGAATCAATTAAGTTTTTCTTTGACTACATATAATTTAGGATTATCACTGGGCATCCCTAATTAATTAGTTCATATAAATCATTATGTAAAGAATTATCTCGATTATTTAGATATCTGAATGTTTTTTTTTCCAACTGTAACTTTTTATTCTTCCTTTTGTTTTTATCCTTGTTTTCCTATGAGTTTAACCTTAAATTTTTTCTTTCTAGTCACTGATGATTACATTAATTTTAATTAAAATAGGTTGACCCAATTTTAACCATAGTTCAACAATTCGAACATTGGTTCGCTGTTTAAAAACTTATTCAAAACAATGCATGTTAAGGATTGGTGAGAACTCGAATTTATGTTTTAAATGAAAGATGGAAAAAACGCATCAAGGACCAAAATCCTTATGATCACAGACACACACACACACACACACACAAAAGACCTTATTAATCATGTATGAGTTTTCATCCATCACATTGGAATCCATCTGTACCAGTCGAATCCCCTTAGATAGTTAGATTCCATTTCCACGTTTAAGAGCACGTTTGCACGTAAGAAGATGCCTCTTTGAATAACTTATCCTTTGAGATGAAATGGCACACTAGTTTAGACCTAAGAACCAAGGTACTCCTCAAAATATCGGGACTCAAAATCTCAAAACCTTCGATAAATTGAGCGAAAATCGAAAAAGAAAAAATCGCGGCAGCTTTATGAAACTATATAGAAACGGCCAAGGTTGAATAACGATCCAACACCCAGAAGAGAACCCTAAAAGAGAAAGAAAGAAAGAAAAAAAAAAAAAAAAAATTTACGGCAAAAGCCCTTCACCTCATCATATCATTCAATTCTCACTCATCCATTAGTCTTCACAACATGCAGCCGGAAAATTTCCCGGGAAGTTCAGAATTTTACCGGTTTTTGGCCGGAAACGGCTGTATGGACGTGGGGTCTTATGGAATTCCGTCGAATTATGATTTCACGGCAGTCCCAAGCTTTTCTGGTTCCCCGTTTCATCCTTTCGAAGTGTCTGGAATTACAGAGCTACCACAATCTCGAGCTCTTGCTGCTTCCAGAAATCACAAAGAAGCAGAGAAACGGCGAAGGGAGAGAATCAATTCCCATCTCGATAAGCTTCGAAGCCTTCTTCCCTGCAATTCTAAGGTATATTCCTCTTTCTAAAAATCAATGAAGAGCTTGTTTGAATATTTCTTAAAGATAAAATTTTTTAGGTCCTTGGGTTAGGGTTTTGAGAGATTGTAGTACCCTACAGTAAAAGAGAGCTTTTAGAGCGTTTCGAGTGTTGGAGATTCTGAATTTTGCTTCATCGATATCTTTTGACAGCAACTGAAAAAGAAGATAGAAACCTTTCCAGGATTGCTGTTTGGTAAAGTTGTCGAGCTTTTTTTCGTTTAGGGTTAGGGTTCCTGATCTTTCTTTTCTTTTTCTCTTTTTGTCGTCACAGACAGACAAAGCTTCACTACTAGCGATGGTTATTCAACACGTTAAAGAGCTAAAGCAACAGACCTCAGAGATCGCGAAGCTAGAGCAGTTTCCTTCGGAAACAGATGAAATTAGTGTATTTCCCGGAGAAATTTCCGGCAATGGAAGATCGACCCTAAAGGCATCTTTATGCTGCGAAGATCGATCTGATTTATTGCCTGATATTATCGAGACATTGAAATCACTCCGCCTAAAGACTCTGAAAGCAGAAATGGCGACATTAGGCGGGAGAATTCGAAACGTTCTTGTCGTCACCGGGGAAGGCGATGACGGCGATGAATCTATCGGTTTCTTACGCGACGCCTTGACAACTTTAGTCGAACGATCAAGTCCCGGCGATCGTTCTAAAAGGCGTCGGATCTTAGATCGGAGAACAACTTGAAATTTTATTTGTCTCTGTGTTTGATCAGTGTAATGATTTTCATGGTTGCGTGTTGTGTGTAGTAGTACGTTTGATGAGTGGATTTGTTTTCTCCCCTCTCTATATCGCGGGGTTAGTGTGATAGGGTTTGAGGAAATCAAAAAAAAAAAAAAAAAAAACCATAAAGCTCCGAAGCTGTAAGTATATTTGTACGAATCTTTGACTGAACCTGCAAAAGAAATGCAACTTTCGGCGTTTTTCATCTTTTACCTGTTGTGCTTCCAGATCCCGGCCTGATGAGCTTTTCCATAGCATAGCTGATTTTAATTTCAGTTCATTTTTCATAGCTGAGATATATGCGCCATTAAATTAAACATAAATTGTATACTTCTTTCTCACGATTTCTACTTGAAAGCAAATCATAGTTTCGTCCGAGGTTGAGAGATTTGAAACTACTTTTGTTCTTGAATAACACACAGATTACAGATCTTATTTCGAAAGGATTTTTTTTTGAACTTTTTAAAGTTTTAACATATTACCCAAGCAAGATTTTTCCGCTGCAAGCTCTTTCCATGATCTGGTTTCGAAATTACAAATCTTAACGTTAATCTGTCATCCCTCTTGTCGACCCTCGAGCTTCAATCTTCATCCCCAGTTTTAGTTAAAACTTAGAAGGCGGGTGGGTATGAGAAAATATTTCAAACTTCCAACCGCTTATGAAGTGGCACTATCCGAACGCTCGGTTGGACCAATTCAGTCCGGCTCAACAGGACCACAAAAGCCCACTCACAGGTAATAATGATTCGTCGCAACCACCGTTAACTAGCCGGAAAATTAATTCGTGAATTTTTTTTTTTTCAATTTTCCGACATTTTTATCAACTCGCCTAAGTGTACGAATCTCAAGCCATATCAATCAATTCGTGACACGAGGCAAATAAGTATATACTCATTTACTCATATACCCTTTATCAGATTGCTTGTCGTATCTGGCGTGATATCTTTTCAGTCAGTCAGATGGAGATGATTCGGACCTCTGCCGGAATTCCGGTGTTGCCACGTCATCGAGATATATTTTGGCCGCATGATTTGCGGATGGGATGCTTAATACGGAAAGAGGATTTTACTATTGTCTGCAGTAAATTGAACTACATTAACGTGCATTAGAATTTATAAGGCAACATATACAAAACTGCATCAAGATTTATAGAGCGTCATTTACAAGGGAAAGGGAAAGGATCTGCTACACACAATTTATGTGTCTTTCCATGTCCCCACACACAAAAGGTAAGTTGTAGTGTTAACAATAGGGACCATATCTCCTATCCAGGATTCGGTATCCAAGACGCACGGATGTCATCCGAAATAAAATGGGTGAATAAATTTCATATAACCCCTACCCAAAATAAGTCCTGGACACCAAATCCTAGACAACCTTTATCTGTGTTAATTGTAAAGTGTAAATACATTTTTCAAATGAAAAGATATTGATATAAACTACAGTGAAAGATTATTCACATGGACAATCTATACAAAATTTTGGGAGTTATTTTTCTAATGTTTTAAAAAGGTGTCACATGGACAATCTCATGTTTCATCTCTCCCTCCATGTTATTCTCTTTTACTTTTTTTCCTCTTTCTTAAAAGGGTTTTTTTTTTACAAAAAGTTTCAAATAAGTTATCTTATCCACAATCCTTATCATTATATATATATATTTTATCTTTCTTTTAGTTGGTTTTTAAAACTATTTTCAAAACAAGGTATGTATATAAAAAATTTAAAATTTCAACTTGGATAGGAGTTTTATATAGATATCACACTATAAGTTTAAAATGTGGGTCTTCTCCCTTTTTGATACATTTTTTAACTTTATTTTATTATTATTATTCTTTTTGAGTTAATAGTCTTCTACTTATACATTTCCCTCTTCGACAGGTTACATACCCGTATAAGCATAAGAGTCATCCTCTAATCTATTGTTTGGGTGGATATCTCTTAAGATTTTTATTTTTATTTTTATTTTATTTTTTGTGAAATTAACAAGTGTCATCCTTATTGTATATTTCTCCTATGAGAAAAGAACTATTCAAGCAAGGTTTTTGCAAGCATCCGCAAACAATCATGTTTGAGCAGCCATATAGAACAAATGAAAAGAAAGAAATCAAACCCATGATATAGCTTGGGTTTTTGTCTTCCATTTTTTTGTTACATGATAACTCAAGCAAGATGTTTATGCATGCATGTAGAAACTTTGTTTGAGCTGATCTTTTGCCTTCCTCTATTCTAATTTTTCTCATTTTTCTCTCTCTAAATATCTCATCCATAATCTTATTTACTAACTTTTTTTCTTTTAGTTAATTTCTAAAACTATTTGTTCACTCATTTCATAAAATTATATTCCTTTACATTTTCCTTTTGTACTATTTAATTAAAACATTCTTATCTTTTCATGTTGTTTTCTTCTTCTTTCACGAGTAATGCCAATTAAGTATGTATCTCTTCATATTTTTTTATTCCATTTTTACGACAAATGCTAATCAAGTACTCATGCAAAGACGAGATCACTATTTCTCAATATTTCCTTTTATCACCTCCACAAGTGAAGTTAATCAGGTATCTATATAAGTAGAGAATCATTGGTTAGTTAAAAACAAGAAAAAGTGTCAAATGAACATTTGCTCATTGCTAGTTAAAATTTTGAACAAGTGTCAAATGAACATTTGCTTTGCTGAGGCACCGAATTCTGAAAATCATCACGTGTCAACCTATAGTGTGAGACACAAGGGAGCGAACAAATTTGAGTATAGCAGATCCTTTTTCATATAAAAATTTCAAAACGTTCATCAATATTAATTAACTGCATACGTGTCTCATATAGTGAACCGTTGCACCTTAATGCATTTTAAGTTGATGCGGTGGAGGAGGACTGATAAAAGAGGGTAACGCGTGCTGGAGGGGTGACAGAAGCGGCAATCATGGGCGTAAAGAGGGAAGGAGAGGTTTGAAGCCGACAAGTGCCGTACGTGTCGGAGATTGTCGGCTCGTGCTACCTCAGGCGTGCGGAGAGCTTCCACGCTAACGTGCGCTCCGTGCAGTGTGTTACTCACCCTTCGTCGCCAGGCAATCATTGCCTCTTCTGTCTATACTCTTATGGTCTATAACTTCTTTTGAGAGAGAAAGTGTAAAAGGGCGAGTAAGAAAGGAGGGACAAATCGGCACGCCAGTACTTCGCGGTGATTATATGTCGAGGAATGTTTACCCGTTCCAACTCTCTATCAATCTCATAAAATGTAAAAGAATTTTTAGCCATTGTACTGTAAACCTCATTATATTGATTTTTAATGGGTTCAAGAAGAAAAATGGGGGTTAAAAACGGCTGAATTAGG
>JAOXJP010056282.1:0-15826 GCA_025762735.1 Platanus orientalis | reverse complement strand
GTTGGAATGACATTAGGGCTGATACATCAGTGCCAAAAAAGTGATATAAACTGTTTTGGGGATGTTTTTCACTTTTTGGCATTGATGTGTCAGCTCTGATGTCATTCCAACTTTAGCCACTCTCTAAGTTGCCCTACCAAATCCTCTGAAGAATGTGTGGGGGTGATTAGACCTAAATTTGATTGCCAGGTGTCAAATAAACAAAGGCCATGGGAAGGACGGGCAACTAAGACGATACATACGAATGAGTGACGACGATAGGATGAGGTAGACAATGGCAAAGATGAGGTTAGGAGGGTAGTAGGGTCTTTACGTAAGATACTTTGAACCATTTAGCCATAAATACCCTCACCATAGGTTCTACCTATAAATATTGATTAGAAAGATTGTTTTCAATTGCTTACAATGTAATTAGGGTTATAATATGATTAGTTTTTGTCATAACGAATGAACAACAGATGAACAACCCTTGTGATTTTGCCGATCTTATATTATCGATCAGGCAGGCTGGTTGGGAAGGGGTGATTAGTGGAGACCGCTGAATACTCCAAAGAGCTTTTTGGAGACGCCTTTTCCCAGCAAACCTTGCCGTTGTAGGAGATTGCATCGGAAACTTTCTCTGGAATCTATGACTTTCTGTATTGGGTGATCTGACTGGTACTTCGAGAGGTCATAGCTGAAGCACAGTTTCAATTTTGTCGGGTTTTGAGTGTCCTAACTGAAGATGAAGGTCCGATATTCAAGTAAGCAAGATAAGGCTATGTTTGGCAGCCACCTGTAATGAACTCATTTCATTTGAGTTTCTCAAGTCTTTTGTAGTTACAACGGGATGGTTTGTAATGAATTCATTCAGATTTGCAGTGATCTGTATCTCGGTAACATAAATCATTTCATTTTGTAGAAAAACCTAAGATGACTTCATTTCTAATTGTACTGTAAATTTGAATGAATTCATTAGCAAACCCTCATTCATGGCTACAAATACTTTAGAAACTCAAATAAAATGATTACATTACAGGGGGCTGGGATTATATACGGAAATTTGCTTTTCCTGATGTATTAGGATCACATCAGGGGACTGAATAACAGTACCTAAAAGTGACTTTCACTTTTTGGGGGGTGCTTATCACTTTTCAGCACTGATGTGTTCACCCCCTAATGCTATCCTAATACATACAGAAAAGCAGATTTCTGTATACAATCTTTTCCGATTTCTACTAAGGTAACAACAACACAAATATAATACATATGACCATTCAATCGTTCATTTTTTTTTTTAAATAAAATTTATAAGTAGAGAAAGAGCAGCCACTTCCTTATTGCAAGGATTATTGTTGGTGTGGATTTTATCTCGGTTTAAAGAAAGAAGGATGTCGGGTTAAATCAAATCAAAACAAAATCGAATAAAATCAAATCAACTGTAAAAAAATGCTAAAATATCATGACATATGGCCATACCTAATTGTAGTGATTTGATGTCATCATAAGCAACATATGTGGATAAGCCTATCCACACAAGGAAGTGAACAGAAGTGAAGCTATCTACAAAAGGTAAAAATTCATATTAGATTTGTCACGACCTAAATCTGTGGGTAGTGGTTTGTATCCAAATCCGGATTCATGATACTGGATGACACACCCTAAACCCTATCTCATGGTAGGGAGATCCTGTTTTCAGAGAGTGACACTTATCCTCTTGTCACTTTCCAAGTAAATTTGATCCATTTTTCTTCCATCCACTTAAGTCCATTTATCCATACAATTATCACAACAAAATCATACTAATAATGCAAACAAACCATTCATATTCATATAAAGTAACAAATTACTCATTCATTTGCCTCTTATCATGTCAAGTGTAGCGGAATAGATAATATCAATGATCCAAACTAAGTACAACAGAAATAAACTATAACCAAGTCTATACTAAATCTAAAGTAAAGACAACTCCACATCTAAGTGAAGGGTAACACGAGCTAATAATACAAATCTTAAATGAAATATAATATAAACATCTTAGTCTAAAGTTCAACTAGAATATAAACAAAACAGTAGATCATCGGGCCTGAATGCCTAATCCAACATCTCTCATCCGCATCACAAGCGGCCTCTAAGATACTTGTCCTCATACTCCCCACCTTTAAGATGGTATCAATTGGGGTAAGCTTAATAGGCTCAACGAAAGGGTACAGAATTTATACAACACAAAGGAAACCAAAGTAAACACAATAATAAATAATATGAATCAAGATAGAGTAAAAAATCAAAGTGTGTATGCAAGTGCATTAAATATGCTATACATGTATCCTTACTATGATTCAAAGTATGCTCATGCTACAAGATAGTAATATGAGTATCCAAAACGAACCAAAATTAAACCATGCATGTGCTACATACTATATGTCATATGCTAACCCATGAGGGTTTTCATCAAATACTGAAACCAAATATAAATAAACCTATGGGAGGTTTCTAATAAGTCCAAAATCAAATCCAAATAATCTGTGTGGGGTCTCCAAAAAATCCAAATCGTGTAACCCGTGTAGGGTCTCCGATAAATCCGAAACATGTATAAATTGTCCACAAGGGACCCCTTGCCACGAATAGCCAATGAGTAACTAGTGTCGACTTCACATATTAATGTGACCTGGTGATTGGGCACCTAATAGCACCATTTGTAAAGCTCGGTAAGTAGGCATGCATATATTGGGCCAAGAAGGTCATCTTCACCCATTGATGTGACCTAGTGATTGGGTACCTGATAGCACTATAGTCCGGTGACTAGGCCTACATATATAAGGGTTTCCAGGGTTATAAAGAGCGTACAAAAATAAATAACTTGACAACTAGTGCCTATTTGTCTATTGATGTGACCCAACGGCAGGATACCTAAGGGTCGTAAGGACCAACCACTTATGGGCCTTTGAGCCTAAAAAGGTATGCTCCCACTTAGAGATATCATGTGAAATCCTTGTGTCTAAATTTGATATACCAAATCCATGCTTATGTAAAGTAAAATAACTACTATATAATAATTCCATATAAAGACATTCATATTTTCTATCTCATAAAGAGTCCAAAAACCAAAGTTTTAAATTTCATGTAAGAGGTCAAATACCGAAATACAAATGAAAATACTTAACCCAATTCTGAGGACATATAGGATGATAATGAATGTAAACCATTCCATACTAAATGCTATCAACAATAATACCAAGTAGCTCAAATGCTTTAAAACCCATGTAGAAGTCCAAGAAACATGCCTTATGAAAACACATAAGTAAACAATGCCAGAAGTAAAATGCTAATGCCACTAAAAGCTACCAATAGATGCAAAGCCTAATATAGTACACCAAAATTCTAAGATTCTAACATGGGAATCAATAGAATTAACATAAATCAACATGGATAAACATGAAGTTAGAAAATCCTCCAAAGTGAGCAATATTTTTATGTAAAGAGTCCAAAGGCACCCAAAAGATATGTAAATCATGGAGAACTAATTATATGAAAATGTAACAAATAGGTAAAGAGCAAGAACTTAGGAGTTTCGAAGGAAAATCATGGAGTAAACCAAGATATAACACATAGAACCTTCTAAACCATCAAAATCATATGAATCAAACTTCAACACCTTCTCTAATAGAGTAGAGATTATCAAACTAAGGGTAGTAAAACATTCCAAACATGCTCAAATTAAATGAATTAGGATCCAACATAAGGAAATCAACAATCTCATGGAGATTAGAGGTAAATAAACTAAAATAAAACTCATTCTCAACAAATCTAAGATCATAGGAAAGGAAAAGTGTACATAAATTGCATCTCCACTCACCAAATAGCTCAAATGTTTAGTATTCAAGAAGGTCCTCCTCCAACACTTGCTTTCCTTTTGATGATCTTCCTTCCTTTGAGATTAAACTATAGTTCAACATCAAAATATAAAAATAGAAGCTAAGAAACTAATGATAACCCTAGTTTAGGATAGATCCAAATTTCTAGTGACTTATTAAGCAGTTAGAGAAAAAGATTCATCCATTCTCCCAAGTTTTCCCGAAGTTCTCTCTGTCTCTCTCTCTCAAATTCCATCTCTTATGGCATTCTAACCTTAAAAGAGGTAGAAATAGGTTTTGGGTTGGTCCCATGTGGATCTCCCATGAAATAGGGAAAATCACATCCTAGTGTAATTCCTGACATGAAATCTTGCTAGGCTCGAGCGCTTGGACTGATCCTTGAGTGCTCATGCTCGTCGATCCCAATCGCTCTCCCTGTGAGAAAACTCAAAACCGAAAAGTGGGCTTTTTCTAGAGCTGATCCCGATCACTTGGGGTACCCCCTTTCACCTCGAGTTGCTTAGTTCATGATTTGTTTTTATACTTGGCTTTTCTTTGGGTTTTTAGCTCTTGTTTGGGTCACTAGAGCCTTGAGGTTAGCCCTCTATCTCATGTAAACTAAGGGTTCTATAAATAGACACATGGTGTCGGGTCTAGGTCTCTAAACTTAACTAATTTGGGTATAGGGTGTCACAAGATTCCCATAAGACTAACATGTGATTGATTCCCCAAGGTCAAGGTTGATTCAAAGTCAAAGTTTGAGCTGAAATACAGAAACCCTACTTATGCGTAGGGATATAGTTTGAATGAGATAAGGATTAGAAAGTTCTGATAAACTCAAACTCCATAAGCCATAACTAAAGCCATTAAGGATAAGGGTTATCAAATAAATCATGACTGAGGAATGAGAATCTTTCCATTGGACGATCAACTACAAGCCTAAGAAGGTTAGAAATGATAAATCTCAATCCTGGAAATAAAGGAAAGATAAGGGCTACATAACGGCTTGATGATCTATATAAATATGGAATCCTTGATATAGAAGGAGGAAAGATATAGATTCTTCCCTAAATGCAAGTCAGAAAGGCGGGAAAAAGCTTCAATAGACTTGTAATGACCCCAAATTTCATAACCTTATTTAGGCGTGAATCTAGGTCATTACTATCAAATCCATGTTTCATTTACTATAAATTTTTCACATTTAGCTTAATTTATAGGATCACTTAGACCTCAACCTTAAATCTTAAACATAACATATGTAGTAGAATAAGAACAACATACTATTAATCAATATCCTCAACGTGCAATGGAAATAAGAATATAAATGTATAAGCATTATAACATCCATATCTTCGTCTCCCATCATCAATATAGGAGGTACAAGCCTCTAAACCAATATCTAGAATGTAAAGCTAACAAACCATAAGTATTGAGTATTAAAGTTAATACATCCTAAATATATAAGGTCTAATACAAAAACAAAGTCTATAGTAGTGTTGAAAAATAAAACTAGGAATGACATCCACACGCATGTCTTTCCCCAAACCCCAAGTGCTCCAAAAGATGCAACTGTACTAAATCTCACATAAAAAATGGTATGGAAGGGTGAGTTCTATAACTTGTAATAAAATATACAAAACCTACAATGGAACCAGATGGGTAGAGCATGAATCTTTTATTATAAAATACTTGGCATACTTTCTTATAGAGTGCATAAAGTTTTCAGCATATAGATATGTGCAAGTGTACATCTATTAACTATAATGCATCACAAGATCTATGCAACTTATCATAATGGTTCATCATATGAAATCTATACATGGTAATATGCATGATTCTACTAATCCAAAGTATTCTTCTAATGTATTTTGCATGACAAAGTGTGCATCCTATCACATGGTAAGCATTTCCTAATCCATCAATGGTAAAGATACTTATTATACATCCTAATAAGAATTTTCTATCATTTCTCATGCATAGTGTTAATGTATTGTCAAACCCATGTCAAAATATAAATGTGTAGTGCAAGTGTGTGTGGGTAAAATGTTGTACATGTATCAAGATATGAAGCACACGACAAGAACACATGAAGAACAACTCAAGGTACATCAACTATACTTGAAGGTTCACGGTCAGAAAAATAAAACCCTCCTCAGATTTGACCTTGCACTTCAAGAACAAAAAAAGTTTGTAGATAGGTAAAATAGGTATACATACTAAGACCTACCCAAGACATAGTATGGATTGAGTAGGAGACCTCCCAATGCCTTAGAAAAAGCTCCCACAACAAATGGTGGAGAAATTGGACTAAAAGAAGTTAAAATCATAAAGTTTAGCAAAATATGACCGATCATGGGTCATTTTGGACCGGTCAGGCAAAACATCCTTTTGGGGTGGGTGCCATGACTAGTCATGGTTCTAGGCAGGACCGGTCATGACGGAACCACTGAGTTCTGTCGCCCTAAAATGCAGGACTAATCATGCCTCAATCATAACCAGTCAGGCAGAAGACACCCAGAAGGGTGGGTGCCTTGACCGGTCCTGATTAAAAACATGACCGGTCGTGAGCGAAAAAAATTAATTTTTTCTTCATTTTCTTTTGCAATTTTACAAGATTTTTTTAGCTAAATTTGGTATGTCCCTGTAGGGTTTTTGAGATCATATATATATTTAATCCTCAATGAAATTAAGAGAACTTTTGAAGAAAATCAATTTTGAAAAAGAGAGTGTTCAAAGAGAAGAAAAGAAATTCCATCTACTACTTTGAAAAACTTGATTACTGCATACAAGGGGCTTGAATCACGAAACTCTTACTGGACAAAGGATCCATCCTTATTGAAGAGTTGTGATTGATAGGTTTAACCCCGTGAAATTGCAATGAAAGATTTAGAGCTAACCACCTTTGAGGTAATCAAAGCTAATGTTTCAATTTAGTGAATCATACCATTAATACTATTAGTTATCCTAACATGGTTGATTAAAAAATAAATATTAACATCTCCTATTAAGCAGCAAATCATCTTTGCAAATTTATTATATCTATTAACCTATTAAGAGGTATCTAAACGTGTAGATAATCACCTCTATAATTACTGAGAACTTTGACTCTAGTAAAATTAGCCTATTAGGAGACATGCACTGAATAGAAAAATTTATTTATCTAAATAGTTGAATTCATAATTGTTGAGCCTTTGCTGAAGACATCGGGGGTGTTTCTTATTGCCCTCCCTAGAGACATCGAGGGTAGACACTAATGTTTGCTGGAGACACCAAACCGTAAGGTGTGTAGGTTTTTCTGTTGGATTAATTTTTCCTGTAATATTGTTTAATATTATTAATCAAATTAATCAGCTTAGTGAGGAGCTTTCGATAGTGGACGTATGCCTGTAGTGCCGAATCACTTTAAATTCTTTGTGTGTCTTGTGGTGTGAATTTTCATTGTGCTTAAATTGTATGAATTGATTGTCCATTCAACTCTATTATTTATTATATTGCTGAAAATAAAAAATTATCAAAAGAAGTATTAAAAATCGAACCTATTCACCCCCTCTATGATAGTTTAGGACATGGAATTTCACATAATCTATATTTTTTTAACATGAATATGCATATACAACTCATTTCAAGGTAGGCATGTAACATTCTTAAGCAATTGGTAATCATAACAAAGTTTTCCATAATAAGACATGAAATTTTACTTTTATATTCAACAATTCTATTATTACCGTAGTGTTTATCATTTACATTGTCACTTTCATGTCACTTACTATATTACTCATTCAATATTGTTCATTTATTCTTTACTTGTCATCATCTTTTACTTTTTCAATTTATTTGGGTCATTCACTACTTGTCATATATCACATATTTTTTACTTAGTCTATTAGTTACAATAACTAGGTTGTTTATTCATTTTTATTTCTTTTTTCTTTTTCATCTCTCAATACTTGAAATTAGTTCTTCCATTCTTTACTTTTCATTGTATACCATAGAAAACTATTGAACTCTACTTTCTCATGCCATAAATGGTGAGTGAATATGAGTTTTCTAAAGGAAGTTATGATATTTTTCCTACAAGGTGTTTGTGTTGATAGGCCAACTGGTTTAAAGTAACTTTAAAGATACACTAGTAAAAATGTAGGACTAATTAGTGAGCTAACTTTATGTCATTGGAAATGTCTTGAAGTCTAGTTTCCAATCAAATAAATGACAAATGAATCAGAGTCCAAATGAAAAAGTTATGATCGATTTAGTACAAGGTGCACGAAGTTGAGAAAAACTCTTGGGATGACCAATCATTGAGTCACCAATGACCGATCACTGTTGGGCAAAAAAGCTGAAACCTGTTTTTTTTTATGATTTTTCATGGTTTTTAGTTTTGAAAAGTTTCCAAATGAAGTGGGACTCTTCTAGTTTTTATATAAGGGATAGTTCTCGACCTACTCCAATACATAAACACAAAGATCAAAGCAAGGAGCATGAGGAAGAAAATCAAAGAAAAGAAGTTAGGTTTTGCAAGAGATTTTTGGGATTTTTAAAGGACCTAGAAGCTTCAATTTATATCAAATTTCATAACAAAAAGTAAATAAACTTGGACATTTTTATATCATTTTGCATTCTCTCAGGTTCTTAGAATCGTCCATCCTTAGTTTTGCTAAGATTTATAAAAGTTTTGTTTGGTTTAAGTTCTTAGAAACAAAGTTTTGCAAAAGGAAATCAGTTTTGTAAATAAATTTGGACACTTTTACATCATTTTGCATTCTCTTAGGTTCTTAAAATCACTCATCCTTAGTTTTGCTAAAATTTATGAAAGTTTTGTTTGGTTTAAGTTCTTGAAAACAAAGTTTTGCAAAAGGAAATAAGTTTTGTAAATAAACTAGAACACTTGACATCGTTTTGATTGTGCTTAGGTTCATAGAACACCTTGATTCTCGTTTTTTAAAGAAATCATGAAGAGTATGCATTGTTTTTGATCTCATAGGTTCTTAGAATGCTAAGAAATCCGTTTTTTCCAATTAATTGCTCTTTTAAATTGTTTTAGGTTCTTAGATTCGTTTGTTTACTAGTTTTGCAAAGAAACATGATTTTTTTTTTTTTTTTGAGTTATTTTACATGTTTTTGGAAAAAGGCAAAATTCTGTTTTAAAGAAGGCTTATGTTCTATCTTTTGTTTTTGTTCTAAATAGGTTCTTAGATGGTTTTAATCTTTATTTTGTAAAAGAAAAAAATTTGTTTTACTTAGTTTTCAAATTATTTTGAAAGAATCCAATGTTTTTGTTAGAAACGGTTTTGGAAAAATGATTGTTTAGTCATCTTTAAGCTAAAATAAAAGTGGAACCCATTCGACATTTGAGGCCGGTCCACATGGGTTTGTGTTCACCTCAATGAGAAAAATAATTTTGTATGGTTGGTTGCTTAAAAGCATTGATGGGTGAATAAAAAAAATTTTCCAAAAGGGTCTGGTTGAACACTAGTTAAAGGGTGTAAAACTTCAATAGTTCCACATTGGTTAGCCCATAAAAGTTTGGAGGTTTATATACATTAGCCTTGGACATAAACTTGGGCCCCAAGGGGCACTATAGTTTTATGGAAGGGGGAGGACCTAGCCAACATGGGTCAAGCCCAAACACACACACTCGAGCACCACACCGCACCGAACCGAACCAAGTAGGGTTAGGTGTATGTGGTCTATGAGAAAAATAATTTTTTTATTCTCCCCAAACATTCAAACCATGGACGTGTTTATTCACACATTTTATCCTTTTTCCCTCGTGAATGTTCCGAACCAAACAGTCATAAATGTAACTGCTTAATCACCATTTTCCCTTTGTGTCTGTTCTGAACAAATATAGATGTGTCTATTCGTTCACATCTTTTTGCACTCGTGTCTATTCTGAAAAGTCATAAGTTGTGCTTCTATGTCTATTCTGAACAGTTATGAATGATCTATAAATATTTCATTCCTCTTGCACTTTAAGAATTCGAAGGCATAACAAAATTTAGGCATTGTCTTGTCTATGAAAGAGAGAGAACACAAGTTTGGTTTGCCAGACACATAGATTGTATTGTTTCTTCTATGTGTATTTGATCATTGTATCCTGGACGACAAATGTCCAAGAAGTTCGCAAGCACCACAATGAAGGGCAAAATCTGTCTTAAGGACATAGTGACAAACACTAGCCTTGATCATTTGAAATTTCTGATTTTCAAATCATCCAGTTAGTAAGTTGTTTCTATTTATTTTATTTTCTAGTCTTTTGGTTATATGAAATAAATATTTATTGTTTATAGAATCACATATCATTCTATAGATATAGAATAATAGTTTTTAAAAGGAGTTTTCAAAGGATTTTAGTAAACATATTTTTTTAAAGAGTGTTTTAAAGGATTTTTGATATCTCAATCCATAAAGCTATGTGCTTAGGTGAGTTAGATTTTTTGTTTTTTGTTTTGCATCAAAGATATGCATTATTTAAATGTTTAAGGATTGCCTAAAAGTTTTGTTTTGTTATGTTTGATATTTGTTAGTTTTTGCAAAGTATATATATCTATTTTGATGAAAATATATGTTTAGATATGACATGAGACCCCTTTTCAATTAAAGTCATCAGGTTTAAATAAGGTTGTCAATTGGGTCAGGCTGGTATAAAGCCCAACATGTTTGGCCCGAAAAATAATAGGCTTGGGCTAGCCTAATTTCGGGTTGGGATGAATTTAGGCCCAACTTTAGGCTTGAAGTTTTATTTGGGCCGAGTTTGGGCAAGCTCATTTTCAGCCCGAGGCCCTGACCGACCCGAACTAGTTAGCAAATAATAATTTTATTATATGCTGTGATATTAGGTTTATATATATTCTTTATTCTTTTTAGATCCATATATTTTAATAAATTTACTATCAATAAATAGTTCAAGTGTCAACTATTCAAAAAAACTCATATAATATGCATTAAGAGAAATTATGGGCCTAAAATAACCTAAAAATTAAGGAATAGGTTTCATTCAGGAAACTCGAACTCAGTCCCAAGCTTGTTGTTTTAAAACGGGCTAAGTTTGGGCCCACCTTTGAGGCCTAAAGTTTTATTATGGTTGAGTTCGGGTTTGGGTAAAACATTTAGGGTTGAGTTTGGACAGACCTCGGCCTGACTTAACCTGACTTGATTGACAACCCTAAGTTTAAATAAATGCGATCAAGTACCCTCTTCGTTGGGTCACATTATGATGATGTATGTATAATGCTCGCCACTAGGTGTGAGTAGTGGTGTCCTACCATTGGATTGTGGATGGATTTGTTTTATTTTGTTATGTTATGTGTTATATATCATCACATCATATGTGGTGGATTTTTGGCATATGATTAAGTTATCTATTATCTAGTTCGCAACATATGTGGATGATTTAGATATTTATTTCAGCAGGTCTCATATATGCTTATTTGTTTTAGTTATTTGTTAATTTCAGTTCAGTTCAGTATTTTAGATTATGTTTTAGTTCAATTACGCACTTGATTTTAGTTTTGATTTGTTATCTAATTTGTCTTAGATTAGAAGCATTATTTTCACTATGTAAGATATGTTAAATAATTGTTTCTGAAAGCATGTTCACTTCTGTTTTGATTATTAAAATATTTGTGCTTACTAACCTAATTATTTCATCATGTTAGTAGTGTTTTGGTTTATTTGCAAAGTCAATCGCACTTACAAAGTTGACACCGTTGGTTTCAAATGATAAGGATGACTAGGCAGATCAGTAGCCTGGACTCCATAGAGCAAAGATGGAGATTTAGTTTAGTTTTTTTCAGACATAAGTTATTATGTTATTTGATTCAAGATTTTTTTAGAGACATATTTTATTTAGTTTCAGTTCAGTTATTTAGTTCTATTTGATAAGATGTTATAGGTCAGCTTGGTTTTAATTTATGGATGATAGATTTTATTTATGGTTATGGATTTTAATTGAATGGAATTAAATGGTTATGATTTGTTTATGCAAATTCCATTGTGTATGTATGAAAGGAAAGATACGATTAATTTATAAGCAATTTGAATGACATTGATATGAATGGATTAATGCCCCATGCCAAAATTCGTAGCTGCACATATATGGGTTTTGGGGTACGACAGAGTACTCACTTACCATTCATTATGTTCCACTTACCACTTATTAACTTTTGTTATCTTTTTCTTAACATTTACTTATAACTTTTCAATATTCATTTAACACTTATCATTCATTATTATACCATTGAATTGTACTCTAATGGGAAGGCCATCATACATCTTCATTTTTCTTACATAGCTTAAAATTTTTATCTTCCTTTACAGATTATGTATTTTCACTATTTTCTTTATTTATCATATTAAGGACTTATATTTTCATTAATAACTTATATACTTTCTTTTCTTTCCATGAAACTTTTCTTTTTAATATTATTTATGAATTTCATCTTACTTGTGAAACTTAGATGGTTCTATTTTCTTATCTTAATACTTTTATTTCTTTATATGACTTATAATTTTACTTTTCAAACTTATATGTTTCATTTTTATTTTCTTGTCATTTTCTTTTGTATGAACTTTCTGTTCATTCTTAACATGATTTCACTTCCTATATATACCTTATGAACTTTTATTTTATTCATATCATATTTTACTTTTTATTTTTTAAAAATAGCGGGACCTTTACATTACTTATTCTATGACACATTGTATTATTCCCTAATAGAAGAGTCATCGTATACATCATATCATTGATTTATACCCCAATAGGAGGGTCATCATGTATATCATACCATTTCATTATACCCTAATGAGGGACATCACTTAAATTTTCTTATATTTACTTATAATTTGGTTTATTTGATTATACTTTCTTTTACTTCCTTACATTTTGACTTATAATATTATTCATAATTATAAGGGCCATCGGCATATTGTTTAACCACAATAGTAAGGGTCATTGGTATATTGTATCATTTCAATAGCAAGGACCATCAACATATTGTATCATTCCAATAGCAAGGACCATTGGCATATTATATCATCCCAATAGTAAGGACCATCAACAAATTATATTATTCCCTAATAGCTAGTGTCATCCCCTATACTATCTTACACTTACTTTTTTATTGTTTCACGTGCTTACACTTTCTTTGGTTTACTTATGCGTTGGTTTACTTGTTTACACATTTTTTAGCTTACTTACACTTTTACACATTGTATTATCCCTAGTTGTAAGGGCCACTGGCATATTGTATTTTCCCCAATAACAAAGGCCATCACATGTATTTGTTCTTTAAGTCTTAAACATTTTTTTCTTATTACATATCATTAGCCATCATTTAACTCCCAATGGTAGGATCTTAATCATCTTGACACTTATTTTTATCCTTCTTACTTATCTTCTTAGTCTTTTATTCAATTCATTTTTCATTTATCCTTGGCCATTTTACCTTATCTTATCATTACATGGTATGTTATTTAATCTAACATAAGAAGCACATGATACATTTACTAGCATAGTTATAGGAAAGTAATCCATCAATGTAGGCATTCACTAACATCATCTAAAAAGCATCTAACTTTATAACAAACACTTGCTACTATGATTAGAGATATATGCAACATCAACAATTCATTTTCTAACTTGTTCAATAGGAAATCATGAAATTTTATTGAAGTTTTACATATTATTATATTTTCAAACATTATACAATTAATACACCTAACATAAGTAAGAGTTATAATAATAATCCTATTACACATGCTTTCCAATCAACTACAATCTCAATTAATAATTCAATTGAATTATTCCATAACAATCCCTAAGTAATTTATATGTTACCATTAACTATGATCATTCTAATAGGAGTCAACATGCATTATAATCATTTTCTACATATGTACTCAAATCAATTTCTTCATTTTTATAGTAATATGTTATGAGATGCTTAACTACAATTCAAGTATTTATGTTTTTCATAAAAAATCAAGCTTTTTATGCATTACTAACTATCATGGAGACTATAAATTCATAGAATCTTCACTTACAAGCTTTTAAAATTCATGGAATCCAATTACTTAAGAATATACATATACATATCAAAGAAAACCATCTTTCCTTACAAATTAAATTAAGGATTTCTAAGATCCTAGCATTGTATCACCTCGCATACAATTTGGTGACATCGAACTTTAATTTTATTACACTTAAATAGAATATATGTCTTAATATGAGTGAAAAATAATGGGTAAAGTGTAAAGCTTTTTTGGAGAATGATATGTCACCTAATAGGGTAAAATACGAGGGAGTGTTAGATATTTGTTTTGTAAAAAACTTAAAATTTTTATTTAAAGGTTATGAGGACCTTGGGACATCATAAATCTCATCGAGTCGATCATTTTGAGTACTTATGTGCCAAAACTGGCCATTGGGAGCGCACAAGTTATGCTCATTTGAAGTTTAGAGGAAAAAACAAACAGAATCAGACCATTGGATCAATCTCACTCAGCAAAAATCCTGGGAAATATGGAGATCGATCCCATACATCCTGGATCGATCCCAAGTGCTCATAACTGATTTTTTTTATAGAAAAATTCATAAAATTTATGGGGGGAACTTTCTAAATCGATTTAGGACTCTTCTAGGGTCTAAAAGATGTTAAATCTCGACATAATTTGACACAAAATACAAAGAATAAAGGAGAAAAAGAAAATCAAAGAGAAAGCTAGGGTTTGAAGAGATTTTTATGATTATTAAATAAAGAACTTGAAGCTTCGAATAAAATTTGATTTCAAATCAAAAGGTAAATAAATATGAATACTTTTACATCGTTTTGATTCCTTTAAGATCATAGAATACTTTGATTCTTGTTTTTGAAAGAAATCATGAAGATTATGCATTGTTTTTTATTCCATAGGTTCTTAGAAATAAGGTTTTGCAAATGAAAATATGTTTTGTAAATAAGTTGAACACTTTGCACTGTTTTTACATTGTGCCTAGGTTTTTAGAATTGTTTATCTTTAGTTTTGCTAAGATTTATGGGGTTTTTTATTTGTTTGAGTTCTTTGGCCATGCTTTTAAAAAGGGAAAAATCCATTTTAAAGAAGGTTTATGTTCTATCTTTTGTTTTTTATCCAAATAGGTTCTTAGATGATTTTAGTGTCTGTTTTGCAAAAGTATAAGGATGTTTTACTTAGTTTTTGTTTTGTTTTGAAAGATTAATATGTTTTTTAAGAGAGTTTTAAAAAAAAAATTCAATAAACATATTTCTAAAGATTTTTTTAAAGAAGTTAATATGCAAATCAGTAGAACTATGTGCTTATGTGGGTTAGATTCTCTTGATTTCTATTTTTCCTCAAAATATATGCATTATTTGAATGATTAAAGATTGTTTAAAAAATTAGATTTGTTCTGCTTTGATATATGTAAGTATTTTGAAAGGATTATATGCTTAGTATCAGTTATGACATGAGACCATTTTGCCATCAAATAGGTATATTTGATGAAGCTCTCCTCATCGGGTTTAAATAAATGCAATCAAGTATCCTCTTCGTCGGGTCACATAATTGACGATGTTTGTTTGATGCTCGTAACTTGGCGTGAGATAGTGGTATCCTACCATCGGATTGTAGATGGGTCTGTTCTGTTATGTTACCTATTATCCAGCTCACAACACGAGTGGGCGATTTTCGATATATGATTCAATTATTTGTTATCTAGTTCGCAGCGCTTGTAGGGGATTTCAGATATTTGTTCCAGCTGGTCTCATATATAGGGGTGGGCATGGGCCGGGCCAGCTCGAGTCCGGCGCACAAATTGGCCCGAAAAAAGTCTGGCTTGAGCTAGGCCCGACAAGGGCCCAAAGCCCAAACTTTTATTGAGGGTCAGGCTTGGGCTTACCTTAGCCTAGCCCGAGGCCCAACTTTTACATACATAATATATATGTATTATATATAATATACTAATTATTTTAAAACTATCAATAGTATATAGCTTA
>JAOXJP010056271.1:0-15826 GCA_025762735.1 Platanus orientalis | reverse complement strand
CCATTGAGGAGTCTACTCAGAAGGTCTCTAACAAAGGTGAATAGAAAAGGGGAAAGGGATCAACTTGTCTTAAACTCTTCCTGGCTTTGAAGAAGCTTCTCAGAGAATCACTTATAATAATGGAGTAATGAACAATGCACCAATAACTTAATTGAAAAAAAAAAAAAAAAGAAGAAATGTATCAATAAAAATGTGCATTACGTGGGGCTGTTCGGACCTCCAGGTTTGAACAGAACCCAGGCCTCTGTTCTGTTCCCTCTACTTCTTTCTTTATTTTTTCCTTAATTTCATCTTTCCTTCTTCTTCATTTTTCATTCTTTATCCTCTTTCCTTCTTTTTCCTCCTTTCTTTTTCTTTCTCTTAAACCTTCTTTTTATTATTATTAGAACAAATCCGGATTTGTTCGGACCTCCGACCCTGGTTTGGACGAACTTGCCTATCATTCTCTTTGCATTGTTGTGTGACACATACAACAAAAAATTTAAGTGGGTGTTTTTCCAACACCTCGGGTCTCCTCCATTTCTTCTCCAGATGTTGTTCACTTAGCTACTAAACCTTTTCTCCTCCACCAGTCGATATAATTGCTTCCTATCCCGTATCTCCTTCAAGATATGTATTGTAGAAACCTTTAGGGAAACCATGTAAAAAATGGAAACCATAAAAACTTTACAAAAACATTGGAAACTTTACAAAAGCATACATTTGTGACATATGTTGTTGTGCATGTTTGGAACACCAAGAGTTAAAAATTGATAAAAACCATTACATATATTATGTCATTACATATATTACAAAACTATACATCAATCGTCTAAATTTAACGTCTCTTGTGTAGCAACTTCCGAACTAACAATGTCTCAAAATTGTTGTATCCAGGGTTGATATGCTGGAAGCTCCCACCCAGCTGCAATGAGATCGCAACACCGATACCAATTTATCGCTATAGGCAGTATAGGATGACCCAATAATAAGAAGACCTACAAAATAATTTGAAGACAACATATTTGAATGTGTGACAATAATTACCTGAATGAAATAATTTACATTCACAAACCCAATCGCAATTTCTCGGCGGACAACTACAGACAACGGACGAGATATAAGTGATAAGAATGTTAGGCATTGTTGCATGCTCAAGTGATATAATACCCCATTGTAACGTGATGTTATCAGATGTCCACAGTCTGACATGGTCATCTAATAGGTATATCCTGGGTAGTCATCAAAGTATGATAATAGTTGGACCAGCTTATCAACTCGCTGACGACTTCCATATATTTGTTCATAATGTGGAAGATGACTATGCAACTCGCCTAACAATTCCATTCTTATATCCTGCCAACTGTCTTTAGGATATCCGAGCAATCTAGCAATTGCCCTGAATCCACAGTTTCCATTAGCCGCCACATCTTTAGTTAAAACAATATAAAGCCTTATCCCCTCAGGAAATGCCCGAACGAATGTCATTGATCTTTGTTTCGTCACCATACGGGTACGAAATACCTACAAAATACACAATAAAACATAATATGTTAAATAAACGAACACATCATAATTTACATTGTTATTAAAATATTGGGCTTACCTTTTCCTTCAATCTTCTCTAAGGGTTTGGGTGATAGGATTGCACCAGAGTGTCACTCATACTTATAGTTGTAAGGGGAGAATAACTATCATGCATTAAAGATAAAATTTTGAATTCAGACTATTCATGCTTTGTAGATGTGTCAATCTTTGTGTGTGGATGATCTCTTGCAATTGTCTTCACCTCTAGTTCGTTCAGATGTGAACTGTCTAGGGCTACTATCTCCCTCAACTTCTTCAGCATCTATAACTTCATTGTGTGATCGTATTCATTAAACTGTTTCATAAACATTTGTATTTTATCAGTACAATCGAATTGTTTCCCTGTATGAGTTGACGTACCTAGCATGTCAAGCTTACGCTAAAGCGGATGTATAGAATCAAGGGGAATTGAGTGACCTTTCATCATGTACTATGCAATCTTGTGTGCGCATGGCAACCCATACGTGCGTTAATAAACACAATCACATGCAAAAACATCAACACCAACAAAGTTGGCCCGCTTCACTTCACACAAAACTACCTCCATCGCCTTTATTGAAATGTTGTCTCAAAGCTCTTTAAATTCGGAATGCTTGAAGTTATGTCGAACGATTATCTTACTCTTCTTGAAAGATACTTTTATGCTTGTATGCTGCAACTCAAGCAACGTATGTATACAATTCTAAAAGGACTCAAAATCTCCTTTATTCGATCTGAGCTGCCTTTTTAGCTTTTCATGTGCACTCTCAACCCTATTCGTTGTAGTTGTCCTGAAATGCATCCATCGATCTGTCCAAGTAGCCACAAATATATCTCTATATACATCTAGCTAATTGCTTCGCATATATTTGAGTACATCCGGATACGTGCTGAATTTATGATTCAATGATACGAGATTTTGGAAGTATTCTTCTTCTGTCATTGGAAACACCAATACATTCCAACCCATAATGAACCTGTCCAAAATATCTTTTGTCAAAAAATTTTTTTTACACTTCACAAGAACATTCCTACCGACGTGCCATCTACACAGTAAATGTGTAGCATTATGAAACATTGTAGAGAGTGCATTCATCAAAGCTACCTCCCTGTCCGTCACAATAACTTGAGAATGAACACTATCACCGATCACACCACGCAAAACACTTAGTACCCATGTGAAGTTATCTTCTTTCTCGTATTGGAGATATACAAAGGCTACAATGAAGGTCATGTCAGTGGATCTCAATCCAACAATCTTCAAAAGGGGCATATGATACCTATTTGTATTGTAGGTGCAATCCATGATCAAAACATGTGGAAATGCACGTAACAATTCCAAACTAACCGGATGTGCCCAAAATAAATCAGTCACTATCTCGGTATCATCGATTTGTCTATGGCACTCGATGTATCCATGCTTTGCTAACTGTCTCAATAGTAGCTGCATTTGAGACCTTCCACCCTTCTCCGTTGTTCTATGTCTCTGTCGTGCATTGTATATTGTCTTCATTGTGGTAGCATTTAAGGGGTCTATTTGTTTCAGTGTAGCCAAAATATTCTTTGGCTTTACCCTACTCTTGGACATGTCAACCAATAATAAAGTCTCTTCTTGCGACAGTCTTCCAGCATATGAATGTCCATCGAGATGATCCGCAGTCGAATGATTATGCACACCACACACTACTAACAAAATCCAATCATCATCAATGGGTAACTTTTTACCCTTCAATTTAAATGGACATCCATATTTCTTGGTACCTGACACCACATGTTTTTTTTAATCTTGATTCACATATTTCTTAGGCTTTTTGTACTGACCACTCCTCTCACATGCAAGGGTAATTATTGGTTTCTTTGAGGAAGTACTACAATCTAACTTCTTAGTGACAATGACGAAACAATTTCTTCGCCCAATCTCAGCCGCCCACTTACATAAGTTTGCTCGGCTCTTAAATATCTATAAAAAAAGTAATAACATAAAAATTGAAGCACAATAACTCAAAAAATCTTCGCACACTAACTAAAAAAAATTCAAAAAGCTTTACCTCATGGGTGATAAATTCACTGGTATAATCCATTATCATCTTGGCGGAAACCTTACTAAATTGGCTTGAAACATCACCCTACAGTTGGAACATTGCAAGAAAAGATCAATATATGCATTTGAAAAAAAAACTACAAGTCTATTTGGAGGTATAGGTCCATGAAAACTGGGTTTTGTTCGGACCTTGAGGTTCGAGCAGGACCTAGTCTGTTCAGACCTTGAGGTTAGAACAAAATGGGTTATGTTCGGACCTCAAGATTTGAACAAAATCAAATTTTCTTAGATCTGTACCTCCGAACAAAAGGCGAGAATTTTTTTTTCCCGTAAAATTGTAAATACTTACCATTGAACGATTTTCTTGCTCCGGTTCGACTCTTTAATGATTTATTGGGTGATTACAATGCTTTCACACAACAATGATGGTAAAAAATCGTAGGATTTGCTGTTGAAGAAAGAGAGGGAGAACCGTTTTTTTTAAAGAGGTTCAGCGTTTTAACGAAGGGGAGGGGGTGGGGAGAGCAATTTAATTTTTTAGGTTTTCAGTTAATAAGGGTAAAAAGCTCATTTTAGTGAGGGGTATGGGGTGGAAGAAGAAATATAGCCTTTTGTCATTGGTTTGTTGTTCTCCAACACCGGCCGCACACTGACCCTGGATATTCCGGTTAGCTTCCACTCTCTTCTCTTCTTCTTCCCCTTTTTCTCTTCTCCTCCCGCATGGTCGTCTCTCCTTTTTCTTTTGGGCTAAAAACCCTCAACCGCCATTATTGGGGTTTATTTTCTCTTCCATTAATCACATAGCATGAGAGCCTAAAATTGCTCTGGTTTGTCCCTGTTGCAGTGAGAGCCCTAAAAACCCCTAACAAGAGTGAGAGTGTTTTGCAGATTGATGGCATCACCATTTTTTTTTTGTTGCTTGGCCCGGTTCTTCCTATGATTTCGACTGCAATTGAAGATGAGTTCTTCACTTTCAATTTCTGTTTTTTTCTTTCCTTCTATCTATTTCTTCGCTAAATCTCAGAAAATCTTTTACATCTAGAGCTGCTAGGATTCACATATTTGAACTTCCAACAAGCCTTAAATTTATGGGATTCTACGATTTTTCGATCAGGCTATAGCTTCTTCTTCCGGATTTTTTTTTTCATGTTAATCATTCATTCTCTTTTTCTTTATTATATTGGTTTGATTTAATTGTTATCATGTCTGCATTTTGATGGCAACTGTGTTTAGAGTTGAATTTTGTAAGTTCTTTCTTCTAAGTAGAGAAAGAAATAATGTTCGTTTTGTTTTGTTGCATAAGATTAAAAATCTGAAGTTCCAAAAAAATGAGGAAGTAATCTTTTTATGGTTAATTGGACGGTAGGTGTAGATCTAAGAGGCCTTGTTAGTTGTAGTTGTAACTATTGAATGTTGAATGTTCTTATTACTTTCATACCTACCAAACAACAAATAACTTCATTTTTTCGAGGTTAAATTTTCAACCAAACAACAATTGGAAAATACAACTTTATTTCACTTTTATTTCACTTCACTTTAAAACTTTCTCTCATTTAATTTCACTTCACTTCATCTATTTCAATTCTAACCAAACATGGCCCAAAGGTTTGGATAATGGGGCTTGGATTATGTGAAAACGAATCTCATGAGAACCGTGAAAACGGCACTAGAGGGGCTGACGCATTAGTAACAAAAAGTGATTTGCACTTTTTGGGGGGCACTTATCACTTTTCGCCACTGACGTGTCTGTCCCCTGGTACCGTTTCCACAGTTCTCACAAGATTCGTTCTCACCTAATTTTTAGTGTGGATAATGCCATAGCCGACTTGGACTCCATTTGGTAGATGCCATCAGCAGGTGGCGTGTCCTACTTTTTATTTGGGATAAGACCTCTTGTTGAGTGGGATTCTCCAAAGCCCTTACCATCTTCAACCGCAGCTATCTCCTCACCTTTACTGGGGATAGGATCCCTGTTAATAAGGGATTTTCCATGATTTGGATCATATGCAGCCGGTCCAGTCCATGTGAAGTGCCCATATTCAAAATCTTTCCCTCTACGTTCCTTTCTACAACTTACACGTCAACTAGTTGATCATAACTAGGAGCATGGGTGAGAAGATATTGTGATCGTGCACCCATATAGTTGAAAGTTGAAACCGCCATCAACTGCTCCATCCCTTGGTTGTCAGCCATGTGTCCTTGGAAAGTAGTGGAGTTCTCTGCACGCCACGTATGTTCCTCTCTCGTTTGGGACTCCCCCTGCAATCCTTGCTTCTCCGGCGAGAGCCTCAACCGTGGTAGAGAGGTAGAGACTGGGCCTTTGAAGATCGAGAAAATTATGAGGATCCACTTAACGTCCATTGTCTTCTCACGATTTCATCCTCTCCGTGGTAAGGCTCGGATAGAATTGTCAAGTGCTGGGGCGAGCATGTCTTGAAGCTTCTCATGGAGTTCTTCCGGGAAATCCCGGTGAATGATTATCTGCAAGTCCGTGTACTTGGGACAATTTTCTTGAATGTGACCCAAACATCCACACACACACCCAAAAAAAAAAAAAAAAACAGAATCTTGGTAGCTTCTCATACATGACTTTAATATCTGTCTCTTCATTGTTGGCAAGGGTCATTCTTATGGATTGTTGCAGAGGTTTTGTAACATCGATTTCGACTTTCAATCTTGCATATTTACTCCATTTACGGGCCTCTCATGTGGGAATCGGCAGTGGCCGTCCTAACTTCTTGGCAACCTTCGTGACAATGTTAGCTTTCAAATATTCAACCGGGAAGTCATGTAGTTGGATCCACAACTCTGTTGTGTCAGATTGTATTTGTGAGGAACCGCAGTTGGAATACATCGATGGAGCAAAACGTAATCATTATTATTAGTCCATGGTGTATTCAACCAGACTTTTTTCCATTTCTCCTTTCATTCTCGAATCGAGCTAAAACCAAATCTTCATGATATTCAGCAATTGTAACCTTGCCATACTTATTCCAAGACCGAAGTAAAGCTTCCTCGAGTCCGATAAAGTGATAAGATCTGTCAGAAAAAACTTTGGCCACCAGACAACTTTTACAATCATGATCTTTAATCTCCTCTTGTTGTATGGCCACGTTTGAAAAATCTCCATCCTTCTTCAGGAGCCTTTGAAATTTGTTCAGTAATTCTGCTTGGGTAACAGATTCCATTGAGTCAACAAGGAAAAACAGAAAGGCAGGAAAAACTTAGAAAGTTAGGAGGCATGTCATAGGACAAGAGAGGAAACTCCTCACAGAGAGGGGAGCGTGTGCTGGAGATGTTTTGACACCGCCCGGAGAACGTAGAGCTGGACAGAGTGAAAATCGTTCACTAATGTGCTGCGGAAAGTCCTTTCCTTCAATACTATTTGATGACGAAGGGTCCGGACTCCCATTGGTTGAGTCGATTGATCAGGCAAACCACACCGGTCTATTCCGGTTCATTAAACGACCCGTCAGCAGTTCGTGTACACACACTCGTGCTGAATGATCTGTTGAACCAACTCCCAGGACGAGCGACCCATAGGTACACCGACCGATTGACCCTTACACCGAGCGACACATCAATAAAGTATCGACTGACCCCCGTGTCGAACGACCTCTCGTACTGGAACAACCCGTACTACATACTGTTATGAGGTAACCGACCGACTCGCCTGAGCACGTCACTATTACAGTTCAACCAACAATAAGACAAAAGTGGCCGTTACGAGATGCAGACTGATAGCAAACCTAACATCGACACGTGTACCACTCCCCATGTTCTGCTAACTAACTCGTAAGACACCCCAGAATAAGAAGGGGGAACGGAGAAAAGGGGAAGTTCACTCACTTCCCGGTAGATAAACCAAGGGATTCCTAGAGATTAGATCTTTAACTTGGGCGTCGGACGGGTGTTGATCGGCTCCACACCGACGTCATTTTCTGTGTAGTGCAGGTGAATTCCGTCCGTGCCCTCTAGGTTGAGGATCACTAAAGGACCATCTAGGTGAAACGGATTATAGGCTTCATCAGTTGTCGCCGTCTGTGGGAAACTGGTAAGTTTTCGGCAAGATAAAAGGTCTCATGGTAGAGACTCGATCTGGGACAATGGAAGCTCGCCGGAACGCATCATCTACAAATGACCTGAGGAGGAGGGATATCGAGGCAGCTAGGATTGCAAGTCTAGAACAACAAATATAGGATCTTAGCCGCAACATAGAACGAATGGTACAATAAAATCAAGAGTTGAGCCATAGGCTTATGGAATGGGTGGAGCATCAGCCTTCCAGTGAAGAAGAGATGCAGGAAGCTACGCGTCTCAGGCCAGACACTGAAGAATTTAGGAGAGAGAAATAAGGGGACAGTTGCGGTCCCGGAGCATCCACATCGCAACAGGTCAGTGATACAAGTGGAGGAATCAACGTGGAACAAGAGAGGCGTATCCAAAAGATGCATGATCAGTTAAACAGGGTGATGGAAGCCCTCAAGAGCAAAACCCCCTCTATAGTGGAAGCACTGGTGCAAAGGACCGATCATCCCTTTTCCATGATGATTATGTCTCATCCCCTCCCTAAAAAGTTCGGTATCCCCCCAATGGAGCCATTCGATGGAAGCAAGGACCCGTTCAACCACCTCAAAACGTACAATACCTTGATGCTCCTACATGATTATTTGGATGAGGTCATGTGCAGGGCTTTCCCAGCTACGTTGAAAGGATCGACCCAGAAATGGTTTAACAGTCTTCAGCCCAACAACATCAACTCATTCTTTGAATTGAGCCAACGGTTCGCCAACCACTTTATAGGAGGGAGGCGTTACCGCAAGCCGGCCATGTATTTACTCAATGTCAAATAGACGAAGGGTGAGTCATTGAGGGACTATGTCTCCCGTTTTAACCAGGAAGTGATGCAGGTGGACGATGCCGATGAGAAGGTAGTACTTACTACCTTCATGGGTGCGCTTCTGCCCACAAAATTCCTATTCTCCATCTCCAAGTCCCCGCCAGGTAGCATGGCTGAGTTAATGCTTAAGGCCTAGAAGCACATGAATGCCGAAGATGCAATGGCGGCCAAAAGAGACCAGGGAAGCGAGATACGAGAGATGCCGAAGAGAAAAAGGAATGACCGACAGAAAGAAACCGAAGGAGAAGCAGAAATGAGGGACAGTGCCAACCGATCGATAAGACCTAGAAAAGCACAAGTGCCCGTACGACGAGCACAGGTCTACCCCCCTCAACTCCTCTCTTGAGCAGGTGCTTATGTATGTGCTTGACGATCCCTTTTTGAAGTGGCCTGAGAAGCTCAAAATTTCCCTAGAGAAAAGGTCCCATAAGAAATATTGCAGGTTTCAGCGCGACTATGGCCACAACATAGAGGATTGTCTCAACTTGAAGGATTAAATAAAAGCCCTCATTAGGCAAGGCAGGTTGAGGCACTTTGTGGTGATCTATCCTCGGATGTCCCCAGAGGAGGCAGCGGAGCTGCCAAGCATAAAGAACCCAGAAGCTGAGCCGCTACAAGAGATAAAAGTCATCGTAAGAGGGTTTATAGGGGTGGCAACTCATCACCAGCAAGGAAAGCCCATGCGCGATCCATGAGATCATTGCCAAAGGAGGTCTACATAACCGATGGACCCCAAAAATTCCCCCAAACTTATCAAGAGGAAATCACATTCACTAAAGAAGATTCTCAGGGTGTGCAGTACCCCCATGACGATGCTTTAGTTGTCACGTTGATCATGGCCAATCACCAAACTAGAAGGATACTCATTGACAATGGTAGTTCCGCAGATATCCTATATTTATCTACCTTCGAATAGATGGGAATCAGTAAAGATAAGCTCTGACCAACAACATTGCCTCTCGTCGATTTCACAGGAGACAAGTTGTACCCCATGGGGGTCATCACATTGTCAGTGATGGCTGGGGTCAGCCCTCGTCAAGTAACAAAGGAGGTAGACTTCCTGGTTGTCGATTGTCCCTCGATGTATAACGCCATCATCGGTAGGCCAACACTCAACAAGATGAAAGCCGTGACATCCACCTATCACTTACTAATGCGTTTCCTGACTGAGGAGGGGGTCAGAGAAGTCAAGGGTGATTAGGTAGTAGCCTGAGAGTGTTATGTGGCATCTCTAAGAGGCAAAGAGTCGAAGGAAGGAAGCCCTCGTCATTGACGACCTTAAAGATAGAGACGATGTTCAACTAAAGCAAACCAGGATAGTAGAGGATTTAGAGAAACTCAACATCAACCCAAATCATCCTAAGCGAGTCGTCTATGTCGGAAGAGCACTCTCAAAAGCATTCAAACTTTGTTTGAAGGGACTCCTTACGACTTATCGAGATACCTTCGCTTGGAAACATGCGAACATACTAGGAATCGACCCAAGGGTAATCACACATAAGTTGAGTGTCGATCCCTCGGCCAAACTAGTCAGACAAAGGAAGAGGGCCTTCGCTACAAACATGAACCAAGCTATAGCAGAGGAAGTGGACAAACTCTTGGAGGCAAGGTTTATACGGGAAGTTACTTATTGTGACTGGATTGCCAATGTGGTGTTGGTCAAGAAAAGCAATGGGAAGTGGAGAATGTGTGTAGACTTCACCGACCTCAACAAAGCTTGCCTGAAGGATAGCTTCCCACTACCAAGGATAGACTCATTGGTCGACTCTACCTCCGGGCATGCTTTGCTTGGTTTCTTTGATGCATTCTCTGATTACAACCAAATACAGATAAATACAGATTGAAAGGGAAGACCAAGAAAAAACATCCTTCATCACCAATCGAGGCACATATTGTTGCTAGGTCATGTCTTTCGGCTTAAAGAATGCTGGGGTGACTTATCAAAGATTGGTAAACAAAGTATTTAAGGCTTAGATAGGAAGAAATGTTGAAGTTTATATGGATGACATGCTGGTAAAAAGCATGGAATCCAAGAAGCACATTGATGATCTAGAAGAGACACTCCGCACATTGAGGAGATATCGAATGAGGCTCAACCCAACGAAGTGCGCCTTCGGAGTGTCAGCAGGGAAGTTCTTGGGATTCATGGTTTCTCATAGGGAATTGAAGCCAACCCAGAGAAGGTTGAGGCAATCCTAGGCATGAAGTTATCACGAACCACGAAGGATGTACAACGACTGGCAGGCAGAGTGGCAACCCTCAGTCGATTCATTTTGAGGCTGATAGACAAATGCTTCCCTTTTTTCGGCTCTTAAAGAAAGGATTTGAATGGATTGAGGACTCTGAACGATCATTCCAAGACCTCAAGCGGCATTTAACATGTTTGCCAACCCTTGATCGGACGGTGCAGGGAAAGGACTTATACCTATATCTGGTAGTGTTTGAGGTAGTTGTGAGCTCTGTTCTTGTCAGGGATGAGCACTGTCAAATTCTTGTGTACTATGTCAGCAGAGCCCTCCATGGGGTAGAACTCAAGTACCCACCCTTGGAGAAATTAGCATTCGTGCTTGTAATAACAACGAGGAGGCTCAGGCCATATTTCTAAGCCCATCCTATCGTGGTACTAACAAATCAACCCTTGCAAGCAGTGCTACAAAAGCCAGAGTTGTCGAGAAGACTGGTGAAATGACTGATAGAGTTAGGCAAGTATGATGTCAGCTACAGACTAAGAACTGCCATCAAGGGATAAGTTTTGGCAGATTTTCTTGCCGAGTTAACTCCTACCAATGCAGAAAATAGCTCCCCTGAAGCCGAATGGACCCTACATGTAGATGGGTCATCCACAGCCTCGTCCAGTGGTGCAAGAATTATATTGACCACTCCCGAGGGGTTAAAGATCAAGTACACGATATGGCTGGGATTTAACGCTACCAACAATGAAGTAGAGTATGAGGCATTGATTAGTCGGCCTGAGCTTGGCGAAAAAGGCAGGAGCTGTGCGAGTCACGGCTTACATTGACTCCAAGCTCGTCAAAGGGCAAGTAACTAGTGAATACGAGGCCAAATAAGATCAGATGAAGAAGTACTTAGCCAGGGTTATTGAGCTTATATCCCACTTTGAAGCAATCAAGGTTAGGCACATACCCAGGGGGCAAAACGAGCAAGCAGATCAACTAGCTAAATTAGCCTCAGATGATAAGTACATCACGAAGAACTGACTACCTGTTAGTCACCCTAATCAACCTAGTGCAGAAGAGTCATGCATCCTAATCTATGCGAACGAGCCTGAAGAAGATTGGAGGACCCCCATCACGTAATTGCTCAAATCAGGGAATCTGCCACCGGACCAGGGGGAAGCTAGAAAGCTCAAGCTCCGCGGGAGTCGGCACACCCTGATTGGCGACGTCTTGTATAAGTGAAGTTTCACCATTCTATATTTGAGATGCCTGTCGCCGACCGAGGCTGAGTATGTCATGAGGGAGGTCCACGAAGGGATATGTGGAAACCATTCTGGAGGTCAAATGCTCGTCCATAAGCTGATCAGAGTGGGATACTACTAGCCAATAATGCATAATGACTCAGCAAGCCTTGTCCAAAGGTGTGATAGCTATTAGAGGTTTGCCAATGTTCCCAGACGGCCGATAGAAGAGCTCGCACCCATTACAAGCCCATAGCCCTTTGCGCAGTGGGGCATAGACATCGTGGGGCCTCTTCCTCAAGCAACCATGTAAAGGAAATTCTGGTGGTGGCTGTAGACTATTTTACAAAGTGGGTCGAGGCCGAGGCACTATCAACAATAACCGAGTCCAACATACGCGACTTCATTTGGAAGTCCATTATATGTCGATTCAAGATACCACAGGTCATCATTACAGATAACGGGAAGCAATTTGACAACAAACATTTTCATGAGTTATGCTCTTAACTGGGGATCGAGAATCAACTTTCCTCCCCAGCTCATCCTCAAGCCAATGGCCAAGTAGAAGTCACCAACAAGACCATACTTAAGATAATCAAGACCCAGTTGGAGGTGTCGAAAGGATAGTGGACTGAGGAGCTGCCGGGAGTCCTTTGAGCCTACAAGACCACCCAGAGAAGTCCTACAGGGGAAACCCCATATGCCTTGGCCTTCGGTTGTGAAGCAGTTATCCCTGTAGAAATTGGAATGGTGAGTTTGAGGGTTCAAAACTCACCGACCGAGTCTACAGAGAAAGAGTTGCGTCTGAACCTGAACCTGATGGAAGAAAAAAGAAATGATGCCTCCCTACGAATGACCATCTATCAATAGAGAATGATGAGGTACCATACTTCTCGCGTATGCCCAAGGAGTTTTCAGAATGGGGAACTCATCCTTCGGAAGGTAAGCACGGCCACACAAGTCCCTGGAGAAGACAAGCTAGGGCGTAATTGGGAAGGATACTATAGAGTCATCCGGATCGCACGGAAGGGCACCTACTACCTAGAGTCCATGGAGGGAAAACCCTTACCTCGACCATAGAACATTGAACACTTAAAAAGGTATTATCAATAATTGTGTAATTTTTTATTCATGTTAATGAAAATTGTCTACTGTTGTGTGCCATAACAATCTACTGCAATGTTCTACAACTGAGATCTCGAGTGGAGTCAGAAAAATGGACAAAGTCCAGTAAAATGACCCCTTGGTCTACTACGACGGTCTACAATTGAGATCTCGAGTGGAGTCGGAAAAATGGACAACGTCCAGTAAAATGACCCCTCGGTCTACTACGACGGTCTACAATTGATGTCTCGAGTGGAGTCGGAAAAATGAACTAAGTCCAGTAAAACGACCCATCAGTCTACTACAACGTTCTACAACTGAAATCCCAAGTGGAGTCGGAAAAATGGGTAAAGTACAATAAAACGACCCTGTGGGCCTCAGTTTTTGCATGACGGGCGGACCTCTAAGGAAAATGGTCCACTCATCATAGGCCTAACTCACGATGGTTTGGAGTCGCCACCAGTCTTTTTTAAGATATGACTGGACATTTGGAAATAAAGCTTTCTTATTTTAAAATTCATTTTAAAAATGTCAGACTCCATTTCAAATTGGTCAACTCAGAATGTTCTGGGTAGGTGGTTCAATTATGGACCGGGGAAGGTGTTAGGCACCCCGGTCCACCCGCATAGGCGGTTACCTACTTAAGTTGGTTTAACTCTAGGGTCTACTTCTATTAACGGTGTGTGCATTAATGTATCTGATTTAGAGAAAATGTGTCATGTTTGTGCGAGTGATTTTCCCTAATAACTAGTGCATGTGTGTGTATTAGTGTATACAAAATATGAGTAATTTAACCAAACGGCCATCTACTTGACATGTTAGATAATAAAATAACTAAATTAAAGGGATAGAGAGCATACCTTTAGCTGCTTCCATGCAACCAAGTGAGACATGAGAGGTAATGCATAATAGATGTACAAAATAACTAATAAAGGTAAATAAGAATAACAGAACATGAGATGAAGTACGTAAATAAAGTTGTGGTCATTTTTGTGTTGAAATTGACTAAATAGAACAATTCGGTTCAGGTTGTTTAGATCCAATCTAATCTGATCCAATCTAAAACAGATGAAAACCAGTCTTCTGGTGAAACAAATCTAAGTCAAGTCTAATTCAATCAATTCATATCAAACTCATACTAAACTATTGAGTCAACTCTAGAGTTTAACCAAGATCCATTAAGAAATTATTATATAAAAAACATTATAATGATCATAGTGGTACCAATGAGCAGAATTAGATGTGATAAAACTCTCCACAAAAAAAGATCAACTATGCCACCTTTATCATAGAATCCCGGTTTGAGAACATACATACATCTTGGCCAACCTCAATGATAACAAGAAATCTAAGTAAAGATAATTCCATGGGCTGACTACAATCTGGTTTTTGGAGTGAAGAAATAAATTTTTTTTTTATAAGGGACATGGAAAAAGTAGGCAGTAAATGAATGATTTTGATACCAAATCAAGAGTTCTTTGCCGATGTAATCTGTAGATAGAAACAAGTATAGAACACTATCAACCCATTTCATTCAATTTCTTAAAAACATCGGGTGAACCCAAGTGATGAAGAGACTCAAACTCAATACCATTCTAAAATTTGCATCATTTGTCATAAGGGATCATGGTATCACAACAGTACACCCACTGTTCGTGATCATCACAACAAAGATACTTTTATTGATTTCCGTTGATTGGGATATCATGGTTATTATGCGATTGTAAAGGCAAAGCCACATGATGTCCACTCCATTTGGACATGAACTAACCTCCACATCACATACTTTCGTATAGATGTTTCAGGTGTTTGTGATTCTGTGGTGTGTAGTACAAAAAATCCCAACACGTCTCCATGAGAGTAGGCTATCGTGTGGTTCTGATTTGTAGGGCTATATGATCAGAGTGCATCCTTATTAATGGCTCACATTGCATTTGGTACAAATAAAAAAATAAATATATCATAGACTACCACAATTCTCAAGAAGTAAAAGAAGGTATAAAGGAAGAAAATGTAAAAAAAAAAGTATTAAATACACTAAATGAAACTCATACATGTGTGCCCTATTGCCCACGTAAAATTTTGAAAAGAGCAATGGAATGTCAAATGTCACAGATTAAGCAATTTCACAAAAAAAAAAAAAAAAAAACACAATCAAATAAAAGAGATAAATACAAGCAACAAGACAAAAAGAAACAACAAACAAAATAATACTACCAACATACTGTAGCACAACCAAATCCACTATGAGATAAAAAATAAATAAATAAAAAGTATAACTAATTAATCTCAAATACCCCAGGCCGTGAGAAGGCTCTTACCTTCTCGGTTGTTGCACACGTGTGAATGGTTTTGCTTATGCACAATCAGCACTACCTCTTTAGTTTCTTTTATGTGCACAATCAGCACTACCTCTTTAGTTTCTTTTATGTGCAGCCGGTACAAAGCTCAGAAAGATCCAAATAAAAATGAGAAAAGAGAAAAGGAATGTCTAGGAAGTTTTTCTCACCGTGAGTGTGAAGAGAGAGAGAAAGTGAGAGAGGGGTCTCCAAGGGGGTCTAAGCCGTCCAAGCGAGGGGGATTATAGGGTTTTTACCTTGGGAGATTTTTAGAGGGAGATGAGGTTCTTCGAGGGGTCTCAGTCGTGAGAGAGTGGGTCTCTTTGAGTTTTTTCACTATTGAAAGGGGGTTGTTTGGGGGGTCTAAGCCGTGTCTCTAAAGAAGAGGATATGTTTTATTTCTAGGTTTTTGGGGTGTAGAGATATTTAGGTAAGATTTTTATTTTCATTTTATTAGATTTATTTGATTTTATTTGGAT
>JAOXJP010056250.1:0-15827 GCA_025762735.1 Platanus orientalis | reverse complement strand
GTGAATGGATTCCCCCCCCCGTGTGTCCCTCGAGCGTCGCACAAGGGGGGTGGCGCAGAGGATATCAGCCCAATCGAGGATACCCTGGACACCTGACCTTGGGGTGGCAATGTTTGACATGACCCATGAACCCCACGAAATAAGTGGGTTCGGGTTGACTGTAAACAGGTTTCATCTCAAATCGGGCCGACTTACTTTGATACGATTAATAAATGGGTCGGGTTCAAATTGACCTATATAGTCATATACCCTTAACTTGACACACACAAATCTGACCCGTCAACACGGATTACCACATAACCCATGAACCCAACACAAAATAAGCAGGTTGACTATAAACATATTTTGTGTGACCCGCTTCGACACAATTAATAAAGGGGTTGGGTTCGGGTTGAGCCATATAGACATAAACCCATATCTCGACACAACACAAGCCCACCCACCAACGTGAATTGCACCCCTAACCTGACCATGAGCTACTCAGAAAGGGATCCGTATCCTCTGTTCCAAGCTAATGGTGCGTCAAGGTATACAAATGCCTTTGGAATTTAAAATGAAGTGATTTCATTTCAGGTAGCAGCCAAACATGACCTTATTTACACAAATTCATCTGTGATGCAATCTGGTTTGGTTTCTAAACACTTTTTTTTTCCTTTATCACACTGATGCGTACCTGTTTTGAATTCTTTTAGATTTATTTTCCCAACTAAGTGTTGTTGTAGTCAAGTGATATAGTGATAACACAAACGGTAAAAATGGATTTTGAAGTGAAATCATCATAGAGGAACAAAGCTGATTAAAACGTGAAGGGAAATCACAGCTAACCAAGTTAGAGATTAGAGTTGGAATATTTTATTTAGGACTGGAATTAGTTGATTCCAATAAGAAATTAGATGACTAGTTTGAGGGAGACGAATAAACTAAAGCATCTACCACCCCCAAAATCGAAAAAAAAAAAGAGGTTGATTTTGCTATGCCATACTTCTTAATTTACAATAAATTGGAAGAAAATTCAAAAAAGTAAAAGACACAGGAGTCTTGGATTTAAAGATCTTCACAAGTTCAATCTTACTTGTCAAACAAGCATGAAGGATCCTTCAAAATTATGAGGTTCTTTGAGTTAAATTTCTTTACTTTTCAAAATAAAAATTCATTCTCATCCACAAAATATATAAAAATAGCTCTTGAGTTTGAAAGAGTATTCTAAAATGTAGAATGCTTAAAGGTCTTGTTTGAAACGTAGGAAATGGCAAAGATAGGAACATCTGAAAGGACCTATGGGTTCCCCCTCTCCCAAACTTTATAATTACCTTTGTGCCACAAGCTTTACAAAATATCCAAAATGTCTACCTACTCATCGATCCTCATACAAATCCTGGAACCTTCGTAGAGTTAGGAATTTCATCTCTCAAGAGGAATGTAGTAGAATTCTCTAAATTCCTATTCCCCTCTTGGACACTCAAGATAGGTTTTATTTGGTAGCTGGACCAAAAAGTATGTTTTTATTTTTTTTTCCAGATTTGCATATATGGCCTCCATCTTCCTTCCTAATCCAAGTCAAATATTCCTGAATCTAAATCATTATCCATCGAATTCATTTCCATGGAGTAAAATTTGGGGGTTGTTCCTCTCAAAAGTTAAACATTTCTCAAAGAAGATAAAAAAAAAAAAGGCTCACCTAAACAAACATTAACCACTGTTCCCTGTAAGGCAGCGGGAAAGTGAATATGCAACACCCACCCACCCCCGCAAAAAAAAAGAAGTGAAATTCACTTTTCAACGCTGATGTGTCCGCCCCCTGACAGGGTGCGACGGTGAGCGTTAGTTTAGGGAAGCGTTCATAAACCGATCCCAACATTTCCTATGAAAAGCATGTTTAGAGGTCTTACCTATAAAACAAAACCTTATAAAATTAACATTTTTGCAGGTCCTACGTGCCCTTATGTAAAGAAACAAGTGAGTCCACCATTCATTGTCCTGTGAAAGATAAGATTGTTGGTCTTGTTTGGTTCACCTACCCTTTAACTCTTAGAATTGTAAATCCATGTGACCTTCTTTGATTGGATTAAATATTGGTGTGATATAAAAAAGAATTTCAAAAAAATGAAATTTTAGATTTGTTGAACCTAAATCCCTTATTTGCATGAAACATTTGATGAAAAGGCCGAAACACTGTTGTTGTTGTTGTTATTATTATTATTATTATTATTATTTCAATGTTTTTAATGCTAGTTCTACTTCTTTCGGGATGCTTTCTAAAGTTAACAAAGGTAACCATAATTTTTTGAAATCGGATGTGGCAGATGTCTTTAACTTATATGAACCTGCTGAGTAATGGATGGTAGAAACTCAACTTTGATGGGCCTTTTTGTGGGTCACCTCTCAAAGCTGGTATAGGGGTCCTGATTGGAAAAACAACTCCTTTTGGCTAAGACAGGCTCTATTGTTGTCAAGTGTATGGTTGTGCATTAATGCTCACTACAGCCCATGAATTGGGGCCTTTTTTGGGGTACTTGAATTGGGGCTTAACTTGATCTTAGAAGGTGACTCATTAGAAGTCATTTTCCTTCCATCTTATCACTTTTTAGCACTGATGTGTCCGCATTCTGGTCCATGAACACGCCATGCGCACGAAATCTGGGTGCTACTACTATGGCATATCGATGTCTTGAGATATCACTCTTCCATGTTCATAGTTTGATTTGTTTAATTAAAAGTTTGATAAATTATTATTAAAAAAAAATAATAGCTTGATAAATGATTTAATATAAAATTCTTAAGGAGCCTCTTTAAAACTTTTTGTATTTGTAACTAAAGATGAACACAACTAGGTACACCTCAAAAGCAACCTAACTACGAGCACTTGAGCTTCATTTAGGTGGCACAGCAATAACCTGTCATTCCAGTCTCACGTGAGACTCTCCTGCCCATGCTAGTCTCCATATTGCCTACCTAACCAGCCAATGTGATATATTAATGGAAAGAAGCAAAAACCCATAAGACTTGTTTGGCAGATACGTAGAGGCGTGATGGAATATACCAGAATCTAATACCAAACAGAAACTAAGAACGAAACCAATTTCTTTTAGAATAAGTTGGATCCTTGTGTCGGGATATGGAAAATGAAGTATAAGAAAACAAATCCCTAGGCAAACCCATTCCAATTTCAACTGTAGGAGCTTCGTATATGGAGAAATAGGAAACATAAAAATTAAAAACACGTTTTGGCACCAAACCCTCGGAAACAAGTCAACACGTGTTTCCCTTTTCTACCACTCTCATAGCCCAACATGTACAGCGGGCTCACGAGAGTCTGACTTCTCGCCGTTGCCTTTCTTTTTCGGAAATGGGGAAGTTGTGCTCGGAAAAACAACTCCAACAAGTTGGGTTTTCTCATGTTTTGTTTTTTTCCTCCACCTTTTCGTGCACCAAACGTCTTTTTATGTTTAAATCTGTTACTCCAATTCACAAAATCACCTTCCAATCCAATAAAAAGTAACAAAACGACTCATTTCTCTCAAACGTTTATTTCCTAGTACTCCTTGTGATTGGTCTATTTTGCGAGAAAATCCTCTCTTCTGGGAGCACCGTTTGCCCCCTCACAAGGGGTGTGGGCCACATGCAAAGAGTGCTTGAGGCCACACCCCCATGAGGGGGTGAATGGTGCTCCCAGTGTAGAGGATTTGTCCAGTCTATTTTGTGTATTAAGGATTATTATACATGCATCTGTGATATAGTGACGTGAAGGGGGCAAGCGTGACGCGTGACTTCAATGTTGGGTCAATTTAGTTCGTAAGACTTGTAAACAGCTAGTAGGTGGGCTGGGATTAGGTACGGAAATCAGTTTTTCCTGATGCATTAGAATGACATCAGGGGGCTGATACATCAGTGTCGAAAAGTGACTTTCACTTTTTGGGGGGTGCTTATCACTTTTCAATGCTGATGTGTCCCCCATGCCATTCTAATGCATCAGGAAAAGCTGATTTTTGTACCTAATCTTTTCTACTAGTAGGCGTGCTGACGGAGTTTCAATGACCATAAAAGAAAAGAGACCAAATTCAAAAATACATCATGTGTCTTTCAGTGGCATGCCTACATAGGAATGTGTCAACACAGACAATCATTCTTACCAATTAGTGTTTGGCAAAGGCTGTTTGGTCATGGAAAATATTAGGTATGGAAATCAGCTTTTCTGATGTATTAAAATGGTATAAGGGTGTTGGATGCATCAGCATTTAAAAGTGCTAAGCACCCCCCAAAAAGTGAAAGTCACTTTTCGGCACTGATGCATCAGCCCCCCCATGTCATTATAATACATCAGGAAAAACTGATTTCCATAACTAATCCCAGCCCGTTTGGTCAATACATATAGATAAAATGAGGGTATTCTGGTAAATGTAGAGACTGGCATTGTAGTCCAGTCAGAGTGGAGATGATGCAAATCAGTGCCAATGCCATGCAAATACACTAACCATGTTCACCTAAAAAAAAAAAACCAACCAAGGTTTAAATCACCTACTACAACAACAACAACAAACAACCTTATCCCAATTATTTGGGGTCGGCTACATGAATCTTGTTCCATTATTCAGTTCTGTTTAAAGTCATTTATCGTTAAATTACAAGCTGTCATATCCCTCTTTACTACTTCCACCCAAGTCAATTTTGGCTTTCTTCCAATCCTTTTAACACTTTTTAACTTGTATTGTCTCACTCCGCCTCACTAGTGCCGTTATTGGTCTTCGTTGCATATGCCTAAACCATCTCAATCGACTTTCCCTCATTTTATCACCTATTGATGCTACATCTAAACTCCTACAAATGGATTCTTTCATAATTTTATCATTTCTAATCTTATTATTCATCCATCTCAACACCCTCACTTTAGCCACACTCATTTTATGTACGTGTTGTTTGTTAGCTGTTCAACACTCTACTCCATAAAGCATGACTAGTCTTATAGCTGTCTTATAAATTTTTTTTTTTTAATTTTAATGGTATTCATTTATCATACAACACTCCAGAAGCACTTCTCTACTTTAGTTATCCCGCTCTAATTCTATGATTCAAAATACTGCTTATGCTTTTGATGACATAGCTTTTATGTGATATGACCTGATATAAATGATTGTAATTGCATGTAACTATCAATGATTTACATCACTTCTTTTTTTTTAGTCCTGGATTTTGTATGTCCTATTGTATCCTACAAACAAATGCTGGGTGTATGTATTGCATAGGGTTAAAATTGTAAAAACAGTTTTAAAATGAAAAGACAGGTACCCTAAAAATGTGGGGTTTAGGGTTAAAACTGTAGAAAAAAAAAGTGTTCAAAGAAACATTTTCTCTCTAATTAAAACTGGCACCAAATTTGAAAAACCATTACATATTAGCTTGCTATAGAGGACAATATGGGACAAACAAAATCCTGGACAAAACATTTGTTTACTAACATAAATCATTTCATTTTATTAAAAACCTAGGATGACTTCTTTTAATTTTAGTTAACAAATCAATAGGAATCTAAATGAATTCATTTTGAATCATCACCTTATGACTCAAATGCCATAGAAATATAGAAGGAAATGATTTTATTCACATGGAAACTTCGCCCCACAGATTCTCTCAAAATAATGTTGATGGCTCAACAGGAAATCAATGCACAATAACAGTTCTAATTCGGGATTATAAAGGAGCCTTCTTTCAAGGAGAAACTCATGAATTATATCATTGTAACCTTGAAGAAGCCAAAGCTATGCCTTTTCTATTGGGACTTCAACTAGTGATTAAAGACATGTCGAATAGACCAATATTACTAGAGGGAATCAATTAAACTACAGTGAAGATCCTAAATGACTCAAAAGTTCATCCTCTCTAGATAATTCATAATATTATCTTTGATTGTCTAAGCATATTAGTCTTAAACCCACATGTGATCATTTTCTTTGTTCCTCGCGAATACAACAAAGCAGCTCATGACATGACTGTTATAACATCCAAAGAACATATTTCTGTTAAATGGAATGGTATGATCCTTCTTCAAAATTTTCTTTCATTCTAGAAATAGATTATTGTAACCATGAGGAATTAAGTTGAAAGAATTGAACTAACACTCCTTACCAAAAAAAAAAAAAAAGGTAACTTCATGTTTTAAAAAGAGTAGGATCCAATGTTTTTTCTTCGTTCTCTTGAAATGGTTCTTCCTTCGAAAGGTGATGCCTATATATAAAATTATCTCCTATAACTTACCGTGATTAAGTGGTTGTAAGAGTTTAATCGGAGTGATATCATAAATACATTTCATTATCAAGATGAATGCAATCAACATGACTTTGGAGCTACGGCCCACCTATAAGATAGTATTTGATCAATTGAAATGGTTTGAAATGCATGTGTAACTGTGAGATGACACACCCTACTCCCGATGTAGTGGATTTTCTCGCTATATTTATTTATCTTTTCTAACATTAACATGGTCCTAGAAATTGGAATGTCAATATAGAATTCCAATTGGGATAAGACTCAGTTATTATTTTTGGAGATGAAATCATCTGCAACTGTAAATCACTTTAGAATCTATATGGGCCTATCAATGCCACAAAAGCTATTTCTCAAGATTTCAATAACAAATTTCAATCAAATCACAACCACTTTTGTGGCTGTTTTATGACCATTCAGACTGTAGAGATATCTAGAGCTGTAGATGATTTCCTCTATTTATTGTAATTGTTGTTGTTTTAGCTTTTCCATTAATACAATCATCTCTTTTCAGAAAAAGAAAAAATACAATCATGCAATTGAGGAGTTTAAATCATCTCAAATTTGACCTAGAGATATCAAGCTAACAAAAAGCATTATCTGTTGTGTATTTTCTAAACAAAGCATACGTCATGCAGCGTAAAAACTTGTGGCGACCTTAAAGCACCGGGTACTAGGTAACACGTGGTAGAAAAAACTGACAAAAAAAAAAAAAAAAACACCCAACACTTACGCACAATATGTGGTAGTTCATTTTTTCCCACCACGTGTTTTTTAATGCCAGGTGCTTCAGGATGACCGCAAGTTTTTGCACTGCAATAAATCTGCTTTGCTTACTAAAACACTAAGGCTGTGTTTGGCAGCCACCTGTAATGCAATCATTTCATTTGAGTTTCCCGGGCTTTTGCAACCGCAATGAGATGGTTTTGCAATGAAACCATTCAGATTTGCACCCATTTGTACCTGATAACATTAATCATTTCATTTTATAGAAAAACCTGAGATGACTTCATTTCTAATTGCAGTTAACAAATCAGTATAAATTTGAATTAGTTCATTACAAATCATCACCTTGTGGCTATAAATGCCTTGGGAAACTCAAATGAAATGATTACATTTCAGGCAACTGCCAAACAGGCTATTACTGGTTTGTGTATTCCTGTTTCAGTTTCATGTTGAACTGATATTTATACAATTTTCCTAACCAAATCTAGTCCGTTTGACCTGAAATTCCAACTGTAGACCCCTTAAGTATGTCAGAAAGTATTTGAAAAGTTTTGTAATTTTCTGACGCATGAGGTGTATTTTGGTAATTTCATGGTTCTGCCCAGAAATTCCATAATTTCGCTTTTGGCATCTTTCTTCCTATTATCTTCTCTTTTCTTATTCTAAATCATTCTCTGCTATTCTACTTTCCGATTACTAAATTTCGTGGCTACTTGTGTTTGTTCTAAACTCAATTCTTGATTTATTTGCTTCCGCAATTTACTTGGACAATTATTTGAGGTTCTTGGGATATCAAACATCAATTTTGGTATTTTCTCCACGGTGCTGCATCAATTAGTAGACCACACCTATCTCATTGCAATTTTGGAGCAAATACGCAAATAGAATCCATCTCGACATTTTATGCAAGTCATTTCTATTGCAGCTCCAATTTAAAATTATGCATGCCACTAAAATTTCACGCTTAAAATCTCTTAATGGCTCGCAGATATGATGCTCTCCTGGTCTCTTTAAGTAATACTTTGCCAGTCCAAACACTTTAAAAGAGCACTGAATTGTTATTGATACCATTGAAATTACACTAATTCCACTGCAGTCAACTCAACCTCAAGACTCCATATTGAAGATTAAAACTAGGCAATATCTCTTAGCCCAGTATATGTAAATAAAATATAGATTCACTTGATGTCATCAACCGTTGACTTTCGAACAATGGTTGCAATCAACTATGAGGTGCATAAGTGGCCCTTGCATCGAATTTTGAATTCTAACAAGCAAAATGCTAAATGGGGAAAAAAAAGGAACAGATATTGCCCTTGAGTCTATCAAAATGATCCACAGATATCATCCTGGAAGCCCAAATCCAGCACATTTATGAATAAAAGGAAAAGAAGTGTGGTTCAGATAATGGAGAGAAGAAGAGGATACTCAAGCAGTACATCAATAGAAGGAAACTCTATTGGATGGTTAGTTGAATGTTTGGAAGAGGCCCAGCAAAGGAAAGCGAGCAAGTGAGTATGCCAAACCAAAAGAGAGGAGCGTTGGTGGTAGAAAGAAGGGAGAACAAAAGTGGTTGATTTGTTGGGAGTCCCAATAATAGACCATACAGAGAGAGAACAAAGAAAAATTAATTCCAGAGGGGAAAAAATGAAGGTGGGTGGGATAACTTCATAAAAGCATGCAGGCAACGCAAAATCTTTGAAGCAGAAGAAAATAAAGATATTTTGGAGCAGAGGAAGACCCAAAAAGAGGTCCAACAACAACAAACAGCCTTCACCCAAAAAGAGGTCCAATCCTCAAAAACAGAAGCAGATATGGCCTCCTAAGAGACTATAAAATTAATAGGCACTAAATACATATGCATACATAATCAAAAAAGTATGAGAAAATAAAAGAAATCAGCAGTTTGTCTTGGGTTGGATAGAGACATCGACTGGGGAGAATGTGAGAAAATGGTAGCAAGATTCCGAGGTAGAAGAAAAGGGCTAAGAATTGCTCCCTTTGACAATGATAAAGCAATAGTCTTCATGGAATCAGAGAAGGTCGTGTGAAGATTGAGGGAAAGGTTCTACAAGTATCCGTGTCCATAGAAAGGCTTTCTTTCAGTCAATAGAGCCCAGAGATAAATTGTTACCAAAATGACCAAAAACCCATGTAAATCTTCTTAAAGGGAGTTCCCTTTCACTTGAAGAACGGAAATATTCTGAAAGCCATCTGTAGGGGTTTCTTTGAATCACAGTACATCTCTAGTACTAGAGGACCTTTAAATGACAAAGATTATGCTGCATAAGGGAATGGCAAAGGGAATCCCAGAACCATGAAGTTGATTGATCGATGATTAGCATCATGGTTGGAAATTTAGTAAAAGAGTAGTGGAGGCAGAACCAATCAATAATCCCAGAGGCAAAGATGGTGACAAAATTCCAGCCAGCACCAACCAGCAAAGGCACAATCAAAGGCTCCCAACGGCAGATTGTCCATACTGCTACAACAGAAAGAAGAGTGGAGTGGTGACATGGTGCACAGATAAATGTTACAGTCCTTGCACATTAACCATTCCATTATCCTTATGAGAAAAATTCTACTTTGCTCCTCTTTGATCTACTTTAAAAAGTCACCAAATGCTCCTCTCCCTTTTTATAAATGTTTGCTATTGCAAACTATAAGATTACATCTCCAACCTCGTTCAAATTTCCAAATCTATATCCTCCATGAACCTTCTCATATCCTCCACTGTCTTTCCCTCCATGCCCATCAAAGTTGCCTCCCAAATTATTTTTAATGCTTTCATGCAATCCTATTTGAAAGCATATGCACCATTATGTTAATTAATTCTTCTCCTACAACAATCCTATCACCTATGCAGCCTATGCTCTTCACATCGACAACATCATTTAGATCTTAATTACTATTAAATAATATTCCATTTCTATTATTGTCTACTCTGGTCAACCGCAGACATGTTATAGTCAAAATTCCTAGATTTCTAATCACTAGGTGACATGGTTCTAAAACTTGGATCATTAGTTCAGATCATCCATCAGAAAATCTAGGCGTGGACCATTCAATCCAAGAATGATCCAGAGCTAAAAATTCTCCAAAAATGCTACAAATCCAGAAAAATATAAAAAGCAAATTACACTTACATCCCTTCTAATTTCTAAAATTTAGACATGCCTACCCCATAGTATCGATCTCAAAATGTTAGAGGGGGGAGCCTTATAAGCCCACCCCTCTATGTACTTCTCTTTCCATCACTCCAAGTCTCATTAAAGACATAAACAGTACCATCTTCTGTAAAGTATAAGTAGCCCTTGTGTCAATACCATTTTTCGAGTGAAACATGGATGGGAATGAAGCACTCTCGTACCACCGACCCACATACCTCTGCAAGTCTCAGCCCTTCGTGACTTTCATGGTTCGATCTCTTTCTTTGCCATTGTTTCGCAATAAAGAGTGGAGCGGTTTTTTGGTGTTCTGTGATTTTGTGAGTCAATCTGTTCTCCTGTATGTTCTGGGTTTGGAAGGAGATATGAAGATGAGGTACAACGAGATTGTGTTTAGTGCAATTGGATTCTGAATCTGAGGTGATAGATATGAAAAGCTCACCACCCACGGATCCTACACATAAGCAAGAGTGGTTAAGGCTTTCAGCTGTTTCCCGCTATTTCTTATTGTTTTTGTCATCTCATTGGCAAAATCTTCAACCAAAAGCAGTGAAAGGTACCCTGTAACTGGACCCACAAAATAATGAATCAGCATAGATCACTTATCTCAAATATCAATAGATTTGGAACCAACAAATGATCCCAAGTTGGATCACTTGATCCAGCAAATCCACTACTAGATCGGACTATCCCGTACCCTGTGCCAGTGGATAGGATGATTCTGGTCATTTGGTCCAGGATCAGATAGCTCAAGGTGATCCCAAGTAGGATTGGACAGGTCGTCCGAGTTTTAAAACCATGCTAGGCAATCCGATCTTTTGGATTAGCTTCTTTACAGCATTTGACCTAAATTTACCGCATACATGTAAACCATAATTTGCATAAAACACTGAGGTGTAGATTACAAATACTCCATTAAATCTATAAAAAAAAAATAGCAAAAGTATATTGGAAGAGAAAGAATTCATAAAGTCAAAAATAAGTAAACTCCCAAAATGAAAATAAACCAATATAGCTAAATAACTAGAACATAGAACACACATCACGCACCACACTTGCAAATCCTTGGAATCAAAATCGTGCAAAACAAAACGAACTTGACAAGGAATTAGCAAGCAAAAAGCAAACTCAACAACGTTTCCTGAGCATTCATCCTCTTCCTCATCCTTTCATGAAAAAAGCGGTCAGTCGTCTCTTACACAGCATAATTTAAGAGTCTAAAACTCTTGCTACTGTAGTTGAATGAATCCACCAATGTTTTCCTAACAGTTTTATCTACAAACCATTCTTGAATGGACACGTATAAAGAACTCACACACCATTTGCGAAAATCAACATAGACAGATTTAATTACCTGAATTACAGAATCGCTGATATACATTGCATGAATTTTATACATAACCACATTATTAAGCAAACACATCTTCATAACAAAATGCAAATTTATCCTCTTCTAGCCTTCTACACTTGAACATCCAATTCATTTAAAAGAAAAACAACATCAAAACCCCACATGCATGCCAACACAATCATACACGCATGTACGGACACTAACAATCCCACATTTCTAACAATATACAAGGGAAACGTACGGGAAAACGATCCAACCAGCAAATAAACCCTAAATGCCCACGCATGTCTACAAAATGAGTACATAAAAGATATTGACAAGTGAAGATAACGATCAAAATGAAGATCCTAGATAAAAAGGTAAAACCAGTAAAAGAGACTGAAGTAGACTCTTAAGGAAAAAGAAATCTTTTTACCATCATCATAAAAGCCAAGGTCGTCGCTCAGATCGTTTTCATCTTCTTCTTTATCAACATCAGCAGCGATGTCAAAAAATTGAAGTACACCGAGGTTTTTCCTTTTCCGGCCACCGGACTTGTCAGAATCATCTCGTTACCTCTTGCCTGAGGAATCTTTTTCGGTTATTCCTTTCCCCTTCACCACCATTTTCGATCTGGAGAAACAGAAGAGAGAGGCTTAGAAGTACATTGAAGAGTGGAGAAAAAAGGGGGGAGGAAGCAGAGGAAACAGAGAGTGAGAAGGAGAAAGGGGGATTTGCGGTTCTGTGCGTTTCATTTGGTTCCAAGCTGTGTTTTATGAAAGGGACATAATGGATAGATCCGATCCTACTTCTAATTTTGTAGACCCTTTTTAATCTCCATTGGAGTTGAATATTTGACCTTTGGTAGATGAGCTTCTTCAGCGCACCGATACGAAGATTTCAATCCAACAGTTTTATCACGCGATGTTGGGTTCAAGCCACCACGTCGGGTTTAGTAGGGACGAGGACAATTTTATGAAATTGATTTTTGGGAGGGATGTCATGCACTGTCACTTGGTCTAGCGTTTGTCGCTCGTCCCATCATAAAATGCTTTGGGGTCCGTGCATTGTGATAAAGATATTTTAAAAAAGAAAACAAAGATCTGAACATGTTTATAACATCAATCGATAAACAAAAAAACAAAATAAAACCATTTTCAAAAAATAAAAACCCTACAGAGATAAACTTGTAAAAGAACTACACAACCAACAACAAATCCGAGGCAAAGCTTCACAGATCTAGACTAAAACATAGAGAGAGAGAGAGTGTGTGAGAGAGAGAAGACGGACACGGAGACAGGGAGAGAAAGAACAAAAAACCAAAAAAGGTGTGGAAGAGAGGAGGGTTGTCGAGGATGAATGTTAGGAGACAGAGAGAGAGGAGACGGACACGGAAACAGGGAGAGAGCCGATAAAATAAAAATCAACCGATAAAATGAAATAAAAAATTTCAACTCAGCAACAAGATTAAAAAAAAAAAAACACAGATCTGAAAAATAAACCTTTGGATCTGTAAGAAGTTGTAAGAAAAAAATTATTCTACCAAAATATTAGATGTCTTATTTTGTTATTTTCATTTCCTTGTTGACTTGAAGTATAAATATTTCGATCGTACGTATTGTTTCATGTGGAAATCAATGGAATTGTTTATAGCTTTTAAGAAGAATCGTTTTATTTATTCATTTAGTCTCCTTCTGTGGAACAGTATAAAAAATTTAGAAGAATCGTTTCCTTCATTAACATAATGAGAATGGGTAAGATTGCATTAATCAGTTACACAATCTTTATTTTAAAAAGATATTATTAAATTCTGTAAAACCTAAGTTTGAAAACTATTTTTTGAAGATCATAGAGAACAACCTGTAAAGAGAATCTTGTATAAAGATTTACCAGAAGAGAAAAAAGAAGAAGTTCGTAGGAAACAAAGAGAAAGATATGCTAAAAAAAACTTCTAAAAGCAATCCGATTCAGTTAAATGATTCCACTTCATTTGGTCGTGGTGATTCCGCTTCATTTGGTGGGGATCAAATGACTACGTCAACTGAAGAACGTTCAAACGATGATGTCCGACGTATAGACAACGTCCAAGAATTTAGTCTTGTATGAGGAGTACCAAAAGACAACGAATTTCAAATGTTCATGATGACATCGTTGAACTGGCTTCGTCTCATAAAGAATTTATTCCTCCTGGTGTTGATATTGTACAAGGGGAGTTAAGCTCCGAAACAAATATATCGACACCTTGTAGGGGTAAAAAACAATTATATAATTATAACGTTTTGTTAATCCCGTCATCAACTCTTGCTATCGTTCCTGTAGAGTCCTTACTCAGATCATTCAAAGAATTTGATGAATTTTCATTTATTGTTTTATTTTCATTTTTCAACACAATAGGTCAACAGCATCACCGTTCGGCTGGACTTAGACAATTATTGAAGGCCGTGCCATATGAAGCATATTCTTTGCCAGATGTGCCTTGTTGCAGACATTGTAGAGCAAAGCAATTCTATCATGAAACAAACGGTTTCTGTTGTGCTGATGGGACAATTTCTTTAGCCACAAATGATGTCCCCGATCAGCTTTATGAGTTGTTGACCTCTTCCACAGATGAATCTACACATTTTAGGACCTATATTCAAACTTATAATAACAAGTTTGTTTTTACATCTTTTGAAGTCAAATTTGATATAGATCTTTGCAGGGGAAATAGAGGAATTTATACCTTCCGAACTTAGGGACAGATTTGTCACTATATCAACGATTTGCTTCCTTTAAATGGCCGTCTTTCTTATCTCCAATTGTATTTCTATGACACGGAACATGAATTAGAAAATTGCATTTCTGATTCAGATAGAATGGATCCATCAATTTTAGTTCAACTCATCGATATTCTTCGCATCAATCCGTATTCTGTGTTCTTCTAGTCTCTTGGTGATTTGTTGGATTTGGAAAATCAAGTAATCCATATAAGATTGGATGTTGGCCTAGATCAACGTGTATTCAATGCCCCGACATCTTCACAAGTTACAGCAAAATGGGTAAAAAATGACGACGCAGATCAGCTGGGAGGGAGGGACATTTTTGTCTTTAATCATTCTGGTGGAAGTCATATAGTTCAGTATTATTATGGTTGTTATGACCCACTTCAATATCCGTTATTATTTTCTCTTGGCGATGTTGGTTGACATCAAGGCATTAAAAGGATTACTAGAGGAAGCATATCAATATGTAATGTAACAACCTATTCAATAGATCTTCACCAATCAATGTCTGTAGAAGAATTACTTACAAGAGAACAACGAGGTTAGAGTGTAATCTCAATTTCCTTATTTTGTATTTAGTTTGTAAACATCCAATTTTATAATATTTATTTCCCTTTCAACTTCTGTAGCATTAAACAGAAAAAGGAAGGACCCAATCATTTCGTGCCGTGAATATTATTGCTACAAATTGTAAATCAGAGAAAATGTCAGATCAATTTTGTTAATTTCTGGTCGTCTGTTGCAACAATTTGTTGTTGATATGTATGTCCAGATCGAGACGTCAAGACTAGATTATTTCTGAAGCAAACAGCAACATATTCGATCTGAGTTATATCAAGGTATTGTTGATACCATTACGTTTGGAGAAACTAATGCTTCTAATGTTGGAAAATGAATTATTCTACCTTCATCATTTATTGGGGGTCCAAGAGACATGCGAAAAAGATATATGGAAGCGATGGCTTTAGTTTAGCGTTATGGTAAACCAAACATTTTTCTGACAATGACATGCAATGCAAACTGAAAAGAAATTTCAACTGAATTACGCATGCATGAGGAGAGCCAAAATCGTCCTGATCTAGTTGCTCGAATCTTTCATGCAAAATTAGAAGAATTAAAGGATCGATTATTCAAGCGACAGATATTTGGAAAAATCTCAGCATATGTATATGTTATTGAGCACCAAAAAAGAGGTCTTCCACATGTACATTTTTTTAATTATATTACAGAGAGATTGTAAAGTCTATGCACCTGATCTTTTGATGAGATTGTATCGGCATAAATACCTGATAAAAATATGAATTTGCACTTGCATAGCGTTGTTGTCAAGCATATGATGCATGAACCACGTGGAGTGTTGAATCCAACAAATTTTTGCATAAAAAAAATGGTTCCTGCAAAAGCCATTACCCAAAAATTTTTGCATCAAGCACAACTGTTGGAAATGATTGTTTCCCAATATATAAACGTTCTGATAATGGGATAAATGTCAAAGTAAGAGGGCATAATCTGGATAACCGTTGGGTTGTTCCATATACTCAATATTTGCTTGCAACATTCTACTGCCACCTTAATGTTGAGATT